>VXBN01001963.1:87601-108470 GCA_013397395.1 Sinosuthora webbiana
TTTTTGTAAAATACTGCTGTTGATTGGAAACAAGGATTTATTTTACCATCTCTCTGTATATGTCAGAGTACCCACATCATTATCCAATGAGTTTACTGTTCCAAATATAAACTGTATTAAATTCACAATGAATTCCATGATTATGACAAAGGTCTTTCAGGAAGAGTTTGTTTCGGCAAAGTTCTTCACACCTAGGCAAAATCATAGTAATATTTCATTCTTCATTTTAAGATAATAAAACATCCCTTTCTTGTTACAAGAAGATATGTTGACTGAAACAACATGTTATCATCTGAAGCTAAAAAGGAGATCTCCCTTTCATGTTGTCTGAAACCACATTCCACCTTCTGTATACTACTGTTCTGTAATTTCAGAAAGGATTAACTTTGCACAAACTGTTTCACTAACTTCCATATATTCACTTTCAAGCTGTTGTAGTATAAAACACGGATAATAGATCTTGAGATATTTGTAATACTGTAAATGGAAGAGCCAGCTCAACCAGAACTACAGATCTGTTGCTGGAACCCCAGCAATAAATATAGATTGTGTCTCCCTTCAGTTTTCTTTCCTTTGAGTTGACTTTCAGGAAATCAGTTGATCTAAAAATTTAATTCATTTAGTCATATTTTTTTTCAAAGTTTTGCCCATTTAGGTGCAATATCTTTGTGCTCCTGTATTTAACTCCAGTCAGATTTCTATGGGCAATTGCTCCTGAAATGCATGTCTATGTCTGATATAGTTTATAGGGACTGTGTAGCAAAATCAAGGCTTAACAAACTCCTGTTTTTCCACTTTCACATTCCTAAAATACAGCTGTTCTATAACTTTACTAAGATATTATCCCTTGCTGTTTCATACATCATTTAATATCCCAGTGCACTAAGTGTGCCTTCACTGGGGTGGAACATCAATATTTATCATAAATATTCCACTGTGACTATTTTTTTTCTTTTCAGTATTATTCATGTTAAAAACCTCTTCTTTTCCCAAAGCAAATAAAGAGTTTGCTTGATTCCTTCTTTAATATATTTTCAGAAGGAGCTGATGTCTCCTCCAATCATCCTCACTTTCTTAAACAGGGTTCTGCTTTCTGAGTGTGTATATCCAAGTACTAAATATTTCATATGGGAACTGATAGGCTTAACAATGCGAGTTCACAACCTTTATTCAAAATACCTTATGATAGGTGTTGTAAACCAGTTTCAGAATAATTTTATGCATTGAGGCCTTTTTAGCTAATTAGGAATATGATTTGCATGCTATCAGATATATATTGGTATAAAGGAAATTTAAAATCTAGGTCTTACTTCCTAGATTTTTGGCTTTGACTCATTCCTCCCTCCCTCAGCTCCAGTAAATCAAAGAGAAAATATGTGGGTGAAAAAGAAACCCTACAATCCTATGGCTTTAATATTTCCACTGATATTTACACAAGAGTCCCCTAGTTGCTTAAATTGGAGTTATTTGCTTGTTTTTAATGTCATAATGATGAGGAAATCTCCTTTTTGTGATGCCAAACAAGAAATGCAACTTTAGTCAACAGATTACTTGAGTAAGGGGTGGGGAGAGAGCTGCCCATGGTCAGATGGGTCTGTGTGTGTCCAGCTGTTACCTGAAAAATGCTGATGGGATACAAACCACCTTCAAGTGATGTGGTAGCTTAGGACAGAAGGTATAAATGAAGTGCTGAGAGTAAGATGCACAGAATGATTTCTGTGACTGTTACACAGAAATCATTTTATGATACACATATGTTTTAAAAGAATAAATTACTTAAGTAAGGTAAGAGGTAACAGAGGAGAAGGGAATTTTTACTGCAGCCACAGTTCTCAGATGTTTATAAGCAATGTGTTAAGCATCTAGAATCCAAGAAAGCTGTACCTTTTTTAACATAAAAAAAAAGAGCTAAATATGAACTGTTTGCAGTTGAAGAACAATTCTCTGAGTTTCCAATGCAAATATTTTCATTATCAGATGCCAGGATACCCATTCAAAAAAGATTTGATCTCTGTGTTAAAGAAATGGAACTGAGTGTAACTTTGTAGAGAACTTCATAAAGCCACTGCTCCTGGTTGAAAAATACCTTCACTTCTTGGTTTTTAAAGTAATGCTGTAATCCAGATAGTTTGTTTTAAAAAGAGATTAATTTGCAAAATAATAGCATATGAATGTGGTCATACATGCTTGAATTTGAAGCAGGGATGCTCTGGAGTGGAATGGTACCTCTGGCAATACAGAGAGTGGTTGATGCAGTACTCATCATGAGGAACTACACGTGGAGGTTAATGCAGTCCAAGGAGAACAAAAACCAGCAGACAGACACTTCATCACCAGCAGACGAAAGCATGTATGGACCTTCTCAACCATACAGGAGGAAAGTGCTCTGCCTTCTTGAGAACACCTGTGGAGAAGCTTCTTATAAGTCGTTCCTAACCATCTGCTCCTTCTCCAAAATGAGTTAGAGATAAAGGGTAATATCTACTGTCCCCATAGGAAAAACAAATCTATTTTTAAAACCCTGAATTTCAGTACCAGCTTTTTGGGTTTTTTTCTCTGCATTTATTCAAGTCAGAAGTTATGCCAACTATTGAAAGCACAATGTCATGCTACCTTTTTTCTTCCCATCTAATTTCTTCAGTTGCTCTTTGAATCCTTACTTACATCCTTTTTTACTTACTGACAGGTTCTGTGATCTATCCTTATTCTCCAGACAGACAAAAAAATCACTGATGGCTTTTAAGGTGATGCGTGTACAAAAAAAAAAAAAAAAAANCCAAACCAAAATAACAGAACACTCAACCAAAAAAAAATGCTGCAAATGACTAAAAATAAACATCTTCATTCATATTAATTAGTAGGTGAAATATCAGGGCAGATCATCAAGAATGTGAAGCAGAAAACTATTCTGATTTCTGCTGTTAATTTAGTCCATTGTTTTAGTGCCTTCTATGTTATTTCTACTTTTAAAATCTCACTTTAGCTGTATAATGCTAACTTTTCCTATCTTAGTACTATCTTCCTCTGAAGTATATACAACTCAATACACAGCACAATAGAGCTCTTCTGTAATCCTTTTCCTCTGTTTTCCTAGCTCTAACACATATTATTTCCTTATTAGGAATAATTGCTTTCTTCATTTGAGTAGAGCTATCATTTACACAGTTACATTCCTATTATCAATTTCCTTTTAATGAGCTGAAAATATTGTTGATAATATTTTTTGAACCAGAAACTCACCAGATGCTATCTTGACAGAAATTTCCAGTGAAAAAGTAATGGCTTGCAGATATTTGAAAACTTAAGCTAACCACAGCTTTTTTCTTCCTTTATCTGCCCCTGTGAAGTCTAGGAAACTTCAGCTAATTATTTCATAACACAGCTTATACCACATTCAGGTAATCAGAAGAGGATGTGATTTGTTTCACTTTCAGAAAGACCAAGCACTGGTGTTGCTCAGGCCTCATCTCATGTTCTGAAAGGTGCTTAGTGTATTTCAATAGGTGTTGCCTATACATAAATGACAGCTGCCGTGGGTTCAGCTCAGGCTGCAAAAGCAGGGAGGGTCTCTGGCCTCCTAATGTTGAAAAGACACCTGCTGGGAGGGCATTAGGTTAGTGAGTAGAAGTAGCTGCTCTCAGTAGTTACCTGAAGGAACTGTTATGGATGCTGACTTCACAGAGAAAAAAGAGCATTTTTCTAATTTTTCACTTTTTTTTTTTTTTTCAGCTGTTTCCTTGGCACAGTCTCATCTGCCCCTGAAGCATCCATTTTGGTAGTCCCAGTACTAAAAGCTTTAAGTTGTTTTCAGTTAAGAACTGCACTGGAGGAGCAGGATCAAGTGTTTTGACTTTGTTCTGTTAACTTTAGTGCTCAGGTTTTCCTGAAAGTTTCAGGTGAAGAAGACAGATCCTTGTGTTCTTTGAAGCCTGTTGAAATCAGAACGACTGTGGACTTTGCTCAGTGTAAGATCTGCCAGGGAAGTTATGTGATTTCCTTTTTTTTCCTCAGGCAGTCAGGCCAGGCCTCATGGACACTCCTGCTGTGAAAGGATCAGGGTTTTTTGGTATCTCCTCAGTAGGAAGGTGCTCACAAAAGAGGAGTGTGACAATTCAGTAAGCTCAGCTGCAAACACTCCTAATGTATTAGTAAAGAGATACATTTATTTTGTTAAGAAACAACAACAAATCAAAGGTAAGGATGTTTAAATGCTACACATATTTTAATATAGAATTAAACAGCCTCTGATGTATTTTCATAGCAAGACAAAATATAAATAAATTCTCAAGAATTAAGAACTTATAGTTAACTTAGAAACAGAAAATTGTTTATCCATAGAAGTCTAACAAATTATAGTTCTTTCAAGTGCTTTGGAGACTATTAAAAATCAATCTGTTAATTTGCTAAATATATGTTTGCTTATATGTAATTAACAATTACCATAAACTTAATTTTGTAGAGTTACAGAGCTTAAAGTAAAACATTATGATCAGCATTGCATCAGAACCCCGGCACCACATGGACCAAAAACTGGTCTTGATGTAAAGGGGCTGGCAGACTGAGTTCATCATATCCCTCAATGGAACATTTCAGTATTTAGCTATGTATTCCTTTACAAATGTTAGCTTTTTCCCAGTGTGAATTTCTTTGCCTTCAGCCTCCAGCTAATAGATATGACTGTGCTATTTTCTGCTCAATTAAAGAACTGTTAAACAACCACGTACTGTTATGTCAGCCTGGAGGGAGCCTGGCTACCAGAAAATATGTTGAAATTTTGGTGTGCCTTAGATCACGTTAATTTTTCCTATGGCCCCTCTCCATGTGGTGAAATCAAACTTCACTTAATGATTGTTTCTAAAGTACCAAGGGCCAAGAAAATTCTCCTGGTAATGTGGAGGCCCAACTGAGAGCTCTGCTGATAGCAAGCTGAAACAACACACAGGTTATTGTTTCTATATTTTGGGGTAACTGCAGGTTGGACAAATTTAAAACAGTGAAAAAGGCCACTGATCTTATTCTTTTCCTATTCATTGAATAAATGAAGGAAAAAAATGGTAAGAGGGTGAAATACACTTCTTTGCAATACAAAGGGAAGTCAGCTTTCATTTTTAAGTTCTTTCATACACTGAAATCATAGTTTTGCTTTTTGCTTGCTAAGGAAAGTACAGACACTGTATCACAATCCACATCTTCAAAGTCTAGTAAAATCACAGAAGATGAAAAATTATTCAGAATGCTCAGGCAACCAGAAAAGATAGGAAAAAACTGCTGAATAAAATACAAACAGAAAATTCTGTACTGTATGTTTTTTACTCTCATTAGTCCAGTTATCTGTGGGGTTAATTATTCCCTAGGCATAGTATATATCCATGGGAAAATCAGATACAAGTATTTCTGTGTTTCTTTTGGCTAGAAATGTCAAAACAAGCATATATGTAATACTTCACCTCCTGTAAGTAATACAGAGACACAGCTTTGTGAGTAATTTGAAACTTTCAAAGTCAGCATGTTAGATTGCTATACAGTGCTTTTTCTTTTTGGATCTGTGTTTTCACCAGCCTGAGGTTTTGGTCCCCACAGCTGGGGCCCAGCAGTAAAGAAACATGGTAAGACACATGAAGAACACAGGTTGAGAATCTCCAGTTTTTGAATGACTAACTCAACTCCCCTGTTAACAGCAGGCCAATGTTTTGGAAGTTTTTTTAGTTCTGTACAAAAAGTGATGCAATTCTTACCTGGGAATGAAAGGCAGATACACCTGTCCCTTCTTTAAGCTCATAAGTATATCTGTTTAGTTTAATAAAATCAATAAAATTACAGTGTGAGAATTATGCTGAGAACACGACCAAATATTGTCAGTCAAGCATCAGACAAACCACCTCAGACCACAGATCAGCCTGCATCTGCCCTACCTGGGGAGCTGGTTCTCTTCCCACCAACTTAAGAAGCAGGAACATGAGATGCAGGGAGCAAAGAGTCATGCTTTTTATGCTGTGATGCATAGTCAGTATCACTGATCTCACAGCTGTGAAATCATGTGAAATGCTGCTGGCAGTGACGTACACATTGACACTGTGGAACAGTTACACCCTCCACCCTCTCCTTTGGCTTCTTCCATGCACTCTTCCTACCATCAATTGAGACTCACTTGGAATGATATTCTGTATGTGATTTTAAGACTGCAAAGATTTCCTGATGAACCCTTCCTCATCTGCAATGCCATCAGAAATCCCAGGGCAGACATCAGGAATCATCCTTAGTCCCACAGGCCCTCCACAGCTGCTTGCTGAGAGCTTTCATTGCCACTGTTTAATAAGGGTCTCACGAAATGTTTACCCCAAACAAGCTTGCTGTGTGTACTACTCAGCAATGGGCTTAATCAGGTGCCAAGAACAGGTTTTAAAAACTTTAATATAGCAGGCTAACTGTCACTGATGAACAGATAGTGTCAATACAGCTCCTTCTGATAAAACTGCAATCCTTGTGCACTCTCTGCCCAAGAAATGAGACAAAAGGAAGTTCCCATCTCTCTCCAGATATAAGGAACACAGAGTCCTAAATATTTTTCCTGCGTCACACCCAAGTTAAAAACTTCACACAGACAAAAGTAAAAATATGAATATTTCTAAATGTGCAGGCTAAATTTTGAAAAAGTTATCCTCAGCCTTGGAAGTGGAAATGCTGATGCCTGATGAGTTATGTATCCTGAAAAGGAACTGATGCCTTTGAACACTTTACATTTCTGTGAGCTAAGTGGCAAAAGACAGCTCAGCAGCAAGCTGTCATTTGTGAGAACACTTGTTCCATTTTCTCCTTCTATGCATCCTAGTAATTTGCATTACTCTGGAGATGAAGGTAGATTTCACGGTGCTCTGGACTTCCAAGCCATGCGCTGCTTTACTAAGTGTCTGTATTCTAATCTCCTGATGTAATTAAGAATCTTCTTGTGAGGAAACTCCTGCTCAAATTGCTTCTAGAATTTAATCAAACTTCTATAGTCCTTCCTGACATCTCCATGTCTCTGACAAGCTGTTTCCTTCCCTTTAAATTAAGTGTAAGTCGTTCTTTAAGTCCTACCAAATGAAACAATTCGTTGTCACCAAATCAGACTTTTATGCTGAGGAACACTGAGAAGTATAGCTTGGTCTCAGAAGTCATGTATGTTTGCAGCTATAAACATCTTAGGCATCTTCAAAGGGTGAAACCAAACTGGATGGAAAGGATACCGTATCCATAAAGAAAATCTTTAGCATAGGTATAAGATGATGTAATTTTTTCTCAGCAAGGACTGTTCAAGTTTGCCACTGTAGATGATTTTCACCAGATCTTGTCTGAAGGTGCTATTATATTGCTCATTTAGTTGTGCTGACTGAATTTTCATCCATACTACATGAACTAAAATTCAAAATTTTGAGCATACTGGCGATTAAAACAGTGATTGACACATCATTACATTAATTTGCTTATTCTGGTGGCATAAAGTCCTCAGAACCTGCAGGCATCTTTAGAAGTTTTATTAAATGCCTTTCATGATTCTCCAGGAATTATGTGGCAATCAATATCACACTAAGCAATGCTCTTATAGAGCTCTAGAGGCCCTATCATTCTTGCTCTTGTCGTAGTAAGATTTAGTTATTTTATGAAAAGGTATTTATTTCATCAGAGAGAAATGGGCCAGACCACTGGCCACACTACAGTGACTCTTGGGAGACAAAGCTTTCATTGAAGAGTTGGAGGCTCAGATAGGTTTTAGAAGAGTTTTAATCATCAAAGTCTTTATCCACTATAAATTCTGGAAACACCGAAAATGAAAAGTCCTAGTGTCCTAAAAGGGGAAAAACAAAAAGGTAAAAGGACTATTTCAAGCCATACTATTTCAGGCTGATAGACAGACAGCGAGACACTTGAAATGCTTCATTATGGCTTCTGCACTTCAGAACTGTAGGTAGGACAGAGACCTCTCAGGAACTGCAGAGACACTCTGGGTGGCCATTGCAAAGCTTTGCTAAACTGCATCATGAGGATTTCTCTGGTCTGTTGGGGCAGGAAGTGACCCCAGTATTCCTGATCCCTGTAGCCCATCCCAGAAGGAGACATGACAGCACTTCAAACCTCTCTTTATCTGGGTTTTCTTCCAGGAAGGATCTGCGCTCATGAACAGAGGGCTGGAATGTGCTGCTGTGTGCCCCACACAGGGGTGGGTGTGCAGAGTGCACTTTGGGGTGTGAGTTTCTTATAGTGAATGCTTAGTTTTAGTGTGACCCTCCCACAAAGCAGACTAGCCTTCATTTTTACAGAAAGTATGTCTCTTTATACAATCATTGCCCATGAGAAGATTGAAAATTACTTTCCCCACGATTTCCAACCTTTGCTCCTTGGTGTCTGTAAACTGCTTTCTGAGCAGCCTATGGAGAGTACAGAACAATGATTACAAAAGAGATTGTAATTAAATTAAAATAGAGTGTGGTGTTTGTTTTTTCCAGAACTTACAGCATGCAGAAAATAAATTTAATGAGAGAGAGGTCTAGACACAGAGTGGTTTACTTCTGTGCCTCTAACTTGGCAATGGCTAATTCCAGGCTCCATCCAGGCTGCTCTTGGTCAGCAATTTGCCATCACTGCTAGCACAATGACCTTCCTCATGCAAGGGCTATTTATTTCTCCTCTTTCCTGTCTTGACAAAGCAGCCCTGTCAGAAGAGTCAGGTTAAAGATAACACGTACTGTCTGTGAGGAAGCTGCTTTATCTATATAATTTTACCTTTCCTAAGCATTCAGGAGACCTGCTGTCACATGCACATATGAAGGAACTTCTTACATTCGTATTTCTTATGTCTACTTGAAGAAAAGGGAAAAGCTTTTGTAAGTCATCTCATCACTGTTTTTTAGACTGAAGCTGATATAGCCTTAGACTTGTGCAGCAAAACAAGACAAGTCTCAAGATAACTGAGTATGGCCCTTTTAGTATGGCCCTAGTTAACACTAATTCATTGCACTTAAATTGATAGGAAATACTGCTCACAGTGTTGTGTATTTGAATATGCACCTTGCAATCACTTCAAATGTATCCAAACTGATCTTCATTTAGGGCCTAATTGTTGGTACAATTTTCTACATTGTGAATAGTAAAAGTGTAGTTGAATTTCTCTTTTAACTCACCAGAGATGCAGACAAGTTGAAGTGGATTTCACCACCCCCTTTTCACAAACCTCTGGCCTGAGGACAGGATCACTTGTACTTTAAATATCTCTGACAGGGAGCTGTTCGATCTTTTCTTAAAGACCTACAGAAAGAGAGTTTAGTATGAGAATAAGAGAATCATTAAAGATGTTAAAATGAAAATAACTGACATTTGTTATTTTCTATCAGACATCAAAGATTTATACTTTGTCAAAGTAAGAAATTAGATTGATTTGATACAGTTTGTTCTAGAAAGTCACATCATGGAAGATGTTTGTTGTTCATTTTCCCAATAAATTTTAGCTACCTGCAAATAAACAGCATGTCTGCTTCAGTACTTTTTCAGGAGCTGAAGCTAAGCCTATCATTCAATAACTCTCAGGTCCTGATTTTTTCCTTCCAAAGAAAGGACTGCTATTGTCTTTTCCATGATGCAGTACGCTCCCTGTACTCCGTAAGTTCTCAAAGATAAGCACAAAAAGACTGAGACTACATTTATTAGTTTTTTAAGCATCTGAGTATTTTATCAAGCCCAACCAATGAGTGAACAATTCATTCCCAGAGGGGAAGCTTTTACCTCTTTCACTGGTTATCAGTGTCTGCTATGCTGCAGCTAACCTTTTAACAGAGGTCAGATGGAAAAGGTTTTTGAACATTTTAGCCTTCGTTGTGTTATCTGTCAAAAACCCACTGAATTTGATGAACAACAGAGTAATTCTTTGCTTGCTCTGCCTTTTATTGGCAGATATTGGCAGCATCCCTTAGAGATGTTTTTTCCTACACATGCGATTCCTTGCAAGTTTTATCTTATTCTTCATAGTCTTTCTGGTTTTGCTTCTACCGTTTCATCTTTATATTTTTTAAACATCCAGAAATCTGCATTATTTTCCATTGTAGAATTGCCTTGGGTTTGAGGTCAATGAAGAGTGCAGTATTTAACTATGTTAGGCCATTTTCCCCTACTTCAGCTGGGAAGTCAGCATGCATGACTCCTTGCTGTTCACTGGAGGAACTGCCAGTACTCTTTTCCCCTCGCACTATTTCCCAGAAAATCTAGAAATTCACTGAAGGTTTGGTCTGGGGAGATACAATAAAGTAAATTAATACTTCAGAGCTGCCAAAGTAAGGAAAGACCATCTCTTTCCTGTGGCTATACACTCTTGTCAAGGATCTCATGCCAGCTCTGGCAGCTGTACAATCCTGAAATACTGACTAAGCCAGCAGGAAATTGAGTTAGTTTTCTGAGGTTTTGCTGAGCTGAATGGGTGTTTTTTACCTGAATGGGTAGATTGAGTGGCCAGGGCTGAAGTGAAGGGTGTATGGGAAGGAGAGGACTGGAGACGACACCGTAAGTTGGAGGGGAGAAATGTAGGAAGGCAGCCATTATACCACAGAACAACTTAAAACAATATTAATTGATGCTGAATGGTCTTTGGCCTGAGTGTTAGAGCCAAAGTGGTCTAAATAATACAGCAGTTACTCTGTAATGCTAAGTCTGTAATACACAAGCAAAATAAGACTTGAAATTAGGAATAAATCCCTCCAATATAACCTGCCTTCGCACTCAGAGGAACTCATCTATAATTATGTTTGTGTATTCTGCATGGTATGACATCCTATCAGTATAAGCAAATTAACATAGTATCAAATTTCATATGATTATTCTTTCAAATGAAAAAAAAATAAATTAAAGCTTAGACAAGGAGACAACCTGTCAATGAAAACATCAAAGGACTTTGTAACAAATTACACATGGTAAGATCAGCCCTAGAATTATGTTTGTAGTCTATTTACAGGGACTTGCAAAATTTCACAAAGGGCTTTCTTGGGCCTCCTTTGTTCTTCAATTTTCTGTTTGTTTGTCACTGTTGTACTGTCAAAACAGACAAGTGTTTGAAGTGAAGCTAGTCACTCAAACAAAGTTTGCACAAGTTGGTGCAAGTGATTCTCATCTGCTCAATCTGAGGTGGAATATAAAAGAAAATAATTTGATGCAATCTTTTGCTAGTGATTTTAGTACTAGTACTTTTATCATATTTTGCATAGAAATTTAAACAATTATTTGGTTTTGGTTTTGTTTTGAGGACAAGAAAGTCTAGAGATGATAAAAAAGCCAAGTGCAGCCAAAACTTTTTTATTTGGAGAGTTTAGCAGCAGAGAAAACAGCCAGAAGGATGAAGAACCACAGCCTCAACAATTTCATCTTGTTGACAGAAACATCAAAGATGATAGAAAACACAGTGAGAACTGTTATCTAGGAAAAAAAATACAATATGTTACTTCTACATATACATCAATAGCACATCAATAAAATAGTAAGATGAATAAGGAACATACTTTTTCCTCTGGTGTTTTTTAGACTTTCTCTTATGACTGTGGTGTTTTATGTACTTTGTTCACTTTGTCTGCCTTAAAAGAGAATACCCTGAAGAATTCATCATTCACCAATGAACCAAAATTTGTGATGTATTATTTAAGGAAACATATTTTTTTTGTCTTTTTGTGTGTTAACTCTTCTCCATACATTTTAGTAGTTTTCTGATCACTCAAACATATAGTTCTTGCTAATATATTTTCAAACGCAAGGGAGTTTTTAAAACTTAACTGCCTGATTTGGGAGGAAATTCTTTTTTTATTTATCCCAAAGACTGAGTAAAAATACATTAGACTTCTAAAATCTTAAAAACAATGCTTCATATGGTGTTGCCAGCAGCAATCAGCCATTAAGAAAATATATCTTCAAGCCATGGCCTGTCAAAACAACATTCCAAGGTTCAGGAAAAGTTTGGTAGCATAGGGCTGAGACAGCTGAATAGAATAAGTTGCTGATACTTAGTTTTGAACTTAAAAAACTGCCACAGTTGTGCATCTCTTTACGGTTATCTCTTTAGTTATACTATCAAAGTAAATTCAGCTCCCCCTAAAAGGTACTTTGCAGTTAGACTGTCAGGGCAGCAGCACATGATGTGATACCCTGTACTTTCACTAAATCTTGTTTATGGAGGGGCTGCAGCCCTTCAGTCCCAGAAGCTCACACCCACACTCAGTGCATTAGAAAACTTCATATCCACAGTAAATATGTGTGTAAATTATTTTTCAAATCTATAGAAAAGGAGGTGGAATGTCAGAAAAGTAGGGCAAGTAGGCCTACCTGATTGTTACCTTTCAGCACTAAAACACATGGGTTTTGTACCTCAGGCAGGATACTGCTAAAGAAGTTTGTTGAGCACAAACACTGCAGAAAGGCTAGCTGTTGTTTCATATAATGTCACACCAGTTAGCATAACCAGGAAGTCATTAAATAGCAGAAGCTGTTAGAAGACATGTAAACAGTCTCAATCATTTCTTAGATCCAATTCAGCATGTTGTTAAAGATGCTGCATAGTGTATGGAGCATTCTATTTGTCAAAAATAGTTTGTCAGTTATTGATCTCAATTTCAGAGGTGACTCGAATTTTGGCATGAGGTTGCCCACATGTAATCTGACTTTATATATTATTCATAAGTGATGTATTGTTCTGTGTAACTTATAATATTATAAATTAAAATCTGATGTAATGTGGCTCCTAGTACAAAGAGATCAGTCTGGGAATTCTGAAGGCAGAAGCTGAAACAAAGAGGGGGTGGTTAGCTCACATCTGAAGATCTGCTGAAGTGCATCATGACAGCACAACTCTTGTGCCACACTGGGAGTGAACTCCTTGCCCTTGGTCTTGAAGACTGATGCTTTTATTACTTGAAATGCGTGAGGTCTGGACTCATTTGTCATCTGGTATCCAGACATAAGTTTTAGGATGAGGAAGCCTCTGCAGAAGGATCTGGACAGGCTGGATCTTAGGCCACAGCCAGTGGTGTGAGGTTCAACAAGGCCAAATGCTGTGCCCCGCCCTTGGGTCACAGCAGCCCCGGGCAGCTCCACAGGCCAGGGAGGAGTGGCTGGAAAGAGCCCAGAGGAAAAGGGGGTGCTGGTGACAGTGGCTGGACATGAACCAGGGTGTGCCCAACCCCCTTGGGCACTGGTGAGGCCCCGTCTCAAATCCTGTGTCCAGGTCCGGGTCCCTCATCACTACAAGAAAGACACTGGAGTGAGGTGCTGGAGTGAGACCAGAGAAAGGCAATGGAGCTGGGGAAGGGTCTAGAGCAACAGTTCTGTGAGGAGCAGCTGAGGGAGCTGGGGGTGTTTATCCTGGAGAAAAGGAGGCTCAGGGGTGACCTTATCACTCTCTACGCCTGCCTGAAAGGAGGCTGTAGCCTGTGAGGGTTGGCCTCTTGTCCCAGGCAGCCAGCAACAGGACAAGAGAAAATGGCCTCAAGTTGTGCCTGTTGAGGTTCAGGTTGGACATGAGAAGAAATTTCTTCATAGAGAGGTTTGTTGAGGCCTGTACTCCCCAGGCAGGTGATGAATCCATTAACCCCTGCAGGTATTTAAGGAAAGGTTAAGACATGGCACTTAGCCTTATGATCCAGTTGACAAGGTGGTGATTGTCAAAGGTTGGGCTCAATGACATTTGAGGTCTTTTCTAAATGGTTTTGTTAATATATGATCTCTCAGCACAGACTAAACAGCAGGGCCATCTCTTCAGAACAGCAGGTTACATCTTCCTGTTGGGAAAAAATAATCACTACAGCAGAAGCACAAGTACAGGTATCAGGCGCTGCAAGATGGTAGGGTGGTTTGCCAGCAGTTTAGCTATATCTCAGGATGTATTTGCTTGCACATCAAGATTTATTCTGTTGTATCTCAAAAGTATGTGCTAGAAACAAGTGCAAATATCACTGCCAGCACCAACACAGTGCAAAAATGTGATCCAAAGATTGCACATGGCCCTCAACCTAAGAATAATGCCAGAGACATGAGAAAAATGGGTAAGATGGTGTGTTTTGTTCCCTGTCCTCTGAAGATCCTGACCTCTGGGTACAAGCCACCAAGTGCCTGGCTGCTGGTGGATGGGTGGAACACTCCAGCCTGGGCACTTGACAGAAGGATTTACGTAAAAACCCTTTTCTCTTCTGTACACTCACACATGAGTTAAAGACCTCACTTGGGGCATGTATTAAGGATTGGCAGAACAAAAGAGCAGCCTTCAAGCCCACACTAGAGACCAGAACCAGGGTATTTAAATGGATGTTTCCAAACAAGTTTATGTTGTCTCAAATCACAGAAGAGACTGCTGCTACTCAAGGCATGCCCTCTCCACTAATGAGCAGAGAAAAACCTAAAAGGAATAGGCAAAGATGTGTTTTACTGCTCTGCATTTGACCACTGCTATGCTATTGCCTTGATAATTACTTCAGTAAATGTATAAACAGCATTTACCTTGCAAGTCCTTTTCCTGTTGTAATTATATTCCTGCCTAACTTTTTCAGCAGAGGAAGTACTGCAGATGTAATTAATCTTAAAACCTGAAAATCTGTAAGAAAGAAATATCACTCAAAAAGGATCATTAAAGTACTGTACCCAAGTCAATGAAGACACTGAGAGCTTCAGCAGGACATTCAATAAGATCTCACATTAGCAAAGCTAAAAATTATTGTCCAGGCTAAGTTTGAAGGAGACAAAAAGATAGAATTGTTGCCATCTTCTTCAAAGTGGTATTACTGAAAATGAAAATGATCCAAGGAAAGCTAACATTTTATTAATGTAAATTCATCAAATGTGAAAAAGAAAGATGACAGAAAGTTGCCAGAAGCTGTGGCATAAGTGGAAGTGTTCAGTTTCATTACTGTTGATGTAAAAGTGATCCAAGTCTAAATTTAATTGAAAATAATAATAATAATTGTGAAATACGAAGTAGTATACCAGGTCAGCTCTAACACAATGGTAGTTCTTAGGTAGTAGTCCTTAAAATCTGAGGGACTGAGCACGTGATAGAAAGCAACCTTTCTATGACAGCATCACAATTAAAGGATATGGTGCCTTAAAAACATATATGTCCCCATAGCTCTGCTCTGGTCCATAATGCTGCCTGCTTGCTTAGATCAGCACCTCTTATAGTCATTGTAGCCATCTGCTGTACAGCTGGAAGGTAAAAAGAGCAGGTTTAAATGCACGCCCCAATTCAGGTAAAACGGATTGAATCTCATCCTGCCATCAGCCACCAAACAACAAAGCAAAGAAAACATTTCTACAGCAACAATTATGGATTGAAGTAAAACAAGTGGTGAGCACTGGAGATCTAAGTCAGGATTAGACTAATATAATCGCTGCAGTCCTTTGGTCTGTATAAATGCATCCTACAAAGCCTAGGAAAGGGAAGCCAGGGTAAATGATATATGTTCAGCCTGCCTGGAACTGTGTGTCACTTCTGAGAGAAATGCAGCTGAGGGTCAAAGCATATTAAATCATTTGCCTCTCGAATGTCTTTCAACAGCAATGCTGATAGTGCCACTTGTGACAATGTTTCTTGCGGGGAAGTTACAAATGGACATTAAGAGCGAACTTTTCTCTTCAGTTTTATTGAGTGCCCAGAAAATTGGGTGATTGTTAGGGCTCAGGAGTCCAGAGAACTGTGTTTGGAATACCATGACAATGGACTTTAAACAGAAAATATAAAATACTGAAATTTGGGGGGTTTTGGACAGTCTGATTGAAAGCACTACAAGGAAATTCCTGGTGAAATATCAATACTTCAGCAGTTGGTGACAATCAGAGTCAGCAATTCTACTAAAAAATTACTATAAGGTTTTTTTGTTTGTTTGTTTGTTTGGGGTTTTTTTGCATATCAACAAAGTAGGTACATAAATCAATATACAAGAGTAATGAAAAAGGAATATGTAATTTTATGTAATTTTAAAACACCATGTTTAATCTATTGGTTTGGTTTGATTTCTTTGCTTTATTTTTTCTGATTTGAATGCCAAAAGAATATACTACAACTTTATATAATATTCTTTTTCATTGTCTTTCTATGAAGGGTGCATGAGAGTGGAGAGGAGCTGTGAAAGGAATTTTGCCCTGTTAGCAAGTAACAGTACCTAGGTTTGGAAATATGATGATTGTTTACAAAGCTACCCAGACAGAAAGGAAAACACAGAATAATGGTAAGCAAATAAGAAAATAAACAAATTTTACATTCTTTTAAAGAAAATAAATATTTTTTGTTGTTAGAACATGTCATAATTTATAGCATAGTATTAGTAGATCAAGACATCTGAGAAGTGAATGTCACATTGTGTATTAGTAAGATATATAATCTGTGAAAAAAAGGGAACAATTTATCAGGTTGGTTGCACAGTGAATAATAACGTATTTCTAATAAAGTAGGAATTACGGATTATAAGTGCTCATAAAATATCTTCATGACAAAAAACTGTTATAATGATTCTGACTCATTTTACAGTAAAAAAAGAAAAAGACATTCAGGCAAGATGTCAGAAGATCCAAGGGCACTTCCTTTCAAGCATGAGGAGCCAAAGGCAAATACTTTGCTCGTTTGTATACGGGTTTTGTATGCCAAGAGAAACCAAAGGCATGTAAGGTACTTAGAGGTCTGCTCATCAACATTACTGAATCTAGATTAAGCTATTCAGACACCTGGAAAAGATCTTTGCAGAGTGCAGGTGAGACTAAGAAGACATCTTTAGAATCCCCCAACACAGAAATCAAGATATAAGTTGTATGAAAAAGAGACAGAGGCAAAAATGCACTTTAAATCTTTATATCAGCTAACTCCTCAGCTGATATATGGAAGTAGAGAGAAAGTTTCATTACCATAAAATGTGGTCTCATGAAAAATCTATTTTACAAAGTGGTTCTTTCTTTTCTTTCTCAAAAAGACATAATTTTGGTTATCTTCACATTTCAGTCCTCCAAATGATTTTTTCATTGTGCTTCTAAAGTTTCAACAAGATCTGTCAAAACCAGCATGGGTTTTCAACTGCAGAAAATCCAGGATGCATTCTATTAATTTTTACAGATCCCTATTGGAATTCTTTAAAAGTTCACCTGTGTATCTAAATGGGCATAAACTATGCGTGTCATTGACACTTGACTGCATCTGGATGAGTACCATTAAGACTGGAGAAAACAGCTACGTTCTGCTTCAGCTGCAGGCCCACCATTTTTCGTGGTGGGATCTGGCTGGTTGGCAGTATTGAGTTCATCTCCCTCTCTGTCATGAAGTAAAGAGGGAAATTTTCCTGAGAGTCTATTTCCATTCATTCTCCTAGGAGTCAAACTTTTTGAGATAATGAGTGGTGCAGGGATCCCAGGCAGGTGCAAATGAGTATTCTTTATTGCCAAAAACCCAGCCTTTTTAAGCAGTTAGCCAGTTATCAGTTTACATAGTTTTAAAGCACAACAACCCCAAGTCAACCAACCACCACATACCACAATGTGGACATGCAGCAGTGTCTTAGTTTAGAAAGACAGGTGTCTTCTAGGGAAAGCTGGAGCTTCCCTTGGAATGGAGAAGATAAATCCCCTCCCTCTGAATTATTGTAATTTTGCAATTAGGGGCTGTCAGGGAAATACATAGAAATAGGAGTAACAGGGTTTTTTTACAAGGAATATTACAAATACAAATGTAGTAGTACAAAAAACCAAGCAAACAAAAAAAGAGAAAACATTGACAGAGTCAGAATACAACCTGACACCCTATTGGTCAGGGTGTTGGTAGCAGTCTAAATAAATCCTCCTGGGGTGACAGGCGTGGTTCTGTCGGAGTAGAGATGATCCTATAGATGGGTCCAGTGGTGGTGATATAGGTCCATTCTTTCTCTGGGAAATCCAGTGGAAACAGGCTGTACTGCAGTTCTGAATTTCAGGTTTTATCCAGGTAGGAATGGTTGGCTCCTCCGACCGGGTGGAGCATCTCCCAATGGGATGATGTAATTTTATCAGTCTCATGCAGTGAGCCTTAATAGCCCATTAACAGCAGATATCCCCCGGAGGGAGGATGGGCCATGGAAGAGATAAGAACACTGCACCACCTGGTTTTAACAACTGGCCCATTAACAGAAGGCACCTGCCCCCTCCCCCCTGGAGTTATGAGGAATGGGTTATCCAAGAGATAAAGAAAACACCTCCCCAACCTGTTTCAACAGATGGCAAATAGAACACACATTTTTGGTTACATATTGCAACCCAAGAAAGGTAGTCACACAGCAAGTCTCTCACTTCTCTCTATTCCATTCTTCCACAGTTTCCTTCCACGTAGCCTAAGTAACAGGCTGGAGCCATGTTACAAGGCCTTTCCTTTATAAAGCCTTGCCTAGTAGTAACACAAACTGACCCAAATTTTTAAAAGGCAAATAAACCATGTTGAATTCTTTTTCCTGTTCTGGGTTGTATAGGCTGGCTGTCATTTTCCCAAGGCAGCAGTTTGCAACGGTCAAAATACAACCATTGGTCATCAGACTGTTCCAGCACTTTTAATTATTTCTCCTCAGTTCAGCAGACCTGCACTGACCTCACTGATGGGTCTTCCTATTGCTTCTCTAAAATTCATCCATTTCTTCATATTTTCCCTCATGCTAAAGGTGCAGATTTTGTTGAGTTTCTTTAATGGGGAGGCCAAAACTAAACCAAGTCCTACTGTAGGCACAGAATGCATGATCATGGGAGTGCAGTCCTCCCTCCTGATACCATTCCCTGCTATCCAGCATACTCCTTTATTTATTTATTTATTTGTTTGTTTATTTATTTTAATGGGCCTACAATGACTCTGATAGACAGTGTGCCTTATTCACTTGATTTAAGTCTTTGGGGAGATAAATTTGTACTGCTAGCATACACAGTGCCTGAAGCTGAGGAAGACACAGATGCCAGTCATCTGCTTGGCTACATTCCCTCATAGGGAGAGTGCCTTTTCTGCTCTGGAAACTTACCAAGACTGTTTAGTGTATATTAATTTTTTATTGCACAATATCTCTGTTCTTTAGTGTACAGAAAGAGTCATATTCTTTTCTTGTCCTTCAGCTGCCTCCATCTGTCCTGGAAATTGTGCCAACACAGGACAATAGTCAGTGGGAATAAAGTGAGTATTGAAGTTTAAGTGCTTAAAACAGCTGGAGAAATCTGCATGCTTGAGCATTCACAGCCAGTAGCCCTGAGGGATTCTGGCAGGTGGAAAAGGGCCAGGAGAGCCTCCTGGAGAATCTTGCACTATAGCTACGCTTACATCTGTACAACATATATGACAGAATAAATCAGGGGCAGACTATGGTACAGAAATGACTGCACCCAGTGAATGCCTGTGTAAATCCTGGGATAATTTGAGCCAAATGTTAAAAATATCATCTGTGCAGAGATTTTTTGGTGCAATTTTTCCTGTTAATCGCTAGTGAAAATTGACTGAACTTGGTGAAATCAGGGCAAGGATGTTTTAATCCAGTCATCCAGTGTTCTGTGTGTGCCCTTTCTCCCCCTCCCTATTGCAACACCTCTGTGCTATGACTGGGGCAGAATAATCAGTATGTGCCCCATTTTTCACTAGTGTTATGATATCTTTCATGTAGAATATGTCAAGAAACATGTTCCCTTTAGGTGCTGTCTGTCAGATGCTGTACTCAAACAGTGTCAAATTGCCATTGAATATTGAAGTGGCAAATTGTGAAAAATAAGACTGGTCATCTCCCACCTACTGAGTAAGTATAAAGTCTTCTCTAGTTCCACTGTATCTTAGAGGAAACATAATCCTATACCAGAAAGCTAGTTTTACTGTATCTTTTCCTTCTGCAAGCATTTGTAGGGCCAAGGTTTGAAGTCAATAATGCTGGTGAAATCTTAGCTTTTACAAAACCAATTCAGCATTGAAATAAGAGAAACACAAATATTTTGCTCAGAAGAATTTGTATATACCCTGCAAAAAACAACTGAAGAAGTTTCAGTGTTCTCATAATATATTATATAAGGCTGGAAATCTACTTTCTGTTAGTCTAATGAATGATCTGGTTAAAAAAACCAGAAAGTATGCATTGGAATTAGTTGTCATGCGTCTGCTATTATATTCAGATGCAACCTACCTGAAGCTATCTGAAAGCTCGTTTTATTGAGCCCTGGCAGCCTTTCATTTTTCTTCTTGAAGCACTGCATATCATTTACCAACACCATACTCCCATAAACAGCCTCAAAGCGTGTGATGGAAATCTCTTGGATCAACCTTAGCTGTTCCTCCCATTCTCCCTCCTTCCACTCACCAACTGTGGGTCCACAAGTGATTTTTTCCAACAGGTTTCAAATTTGCATAAGCACCAAATCAGGTGCAAAACTCCTGTCACTGAAAGATCAAATCTGAATTGTGTGACTTGGGTGTTTCTGTAATTGAGGCTTGCACATATTAAACTTTCTGAGCTCTTCACTAAGAAGCTATGAAACAGTTAGTGCCAGTTTGTGTACTGGCAGTACTGCACACCTGTCTTGCCCCTCAGCTGGGCACCACTGCCCAGGGCATCATGCAGGGGAGCAATGGTAGGATGAAGCAAGATCATTTTGCAATGCCAAGCAAGAAGATGATAACCAAGACAAGACAGACACAGGCCCCAGAACTGTTTTTCTAGGCCACAAGGGTTGTTTCCATTGGGCTGTGAGAGGTTTATTACCAAAAAAATGGAGACTTGCACCATGTTGCACATTCCCTGCCTCCCTTGTGCTGGCCTTATGTCTTGGTTTAGATAGACAGGTATCTGCCAGGGAAGATCGGAGTCTCCCTTGGAATGTAAGCACTGCCCCCCGCCTCCCCCTGCCCCCC
>VXBN01001963.1:108831-149069 GCA_013397395.1 Sinosuthora webbiana
AGTGGAACAATGAACAGAGATAAGCCACACTGCACCATCTGATATGTGACACTGACCCATTTGAGCAACATTGCTCCACCCGGCTTCAATAGATGGAATAGAGTAACATTTTTTTGGTAACAAAACCCAAGACACCTTAGCAAACTTACAGTCTTGTGTTCAGACAGATCAAGAAAATACTTTTATTTTGATTAGTTTTCTTAAGTCACGTTAAGAAGGAAAAGAGAACAGTGTAAAATTGAACAGGGCAAAACAGAAAAATTTGTGCTAAAAAAACATTGGAGAATTATGAATGGATAAATAAATATGTTAATTTGCTCTATAAAATGTAAGAAATTGGTATGTAAATCCTTTGGAAAACCCTTCTTATTGGCATATACTTAAGCCACAACTCTGTTAGAGAATTCTCTTATAGCTACAGCCCTGTTGTCAGGGTCAACAGGAAATATCAAGTCAACAAAAATTAACAAGGGCTTAAAACTACAGCTATTTACAAATGTCTAAATTTAGACATTCAACCCCATGTTTACAAACCTAGCTAAGGATAATCTCATTATTAAAACTATTGCTTAGCTTCCTACCCCGCCACTGCAAGAAAGCATGACATTGCTATTTGCAAGCAGTCGGCAGCAAAAATTAATTTGATATGGTAACTGTATCTGACTGGCTAATTATATCTAAAGAGCTAAAGGATCTTCAAGAAGTCATTTATCTCATTTCTGACAAATACTATCATAAGCTTCTTGAAAATATCTCCAAAATTATGTATATAAAAGAATATTTCACAATATTCGAGGCAGCTGATCAATCTAGTTCAAGATCTAGTTCACAGGCTCCCCATTTCATTATGGAGTTGTGACTGCTCTAAGAGAGGACTGCTTCATAACTGAATGCCCAATTGTGTAAACCCTGACAAAAAGCCTTCAAGCCTCCCAGCTGGCAAATTCCTCTGACATCAGACAGACTTACTGGCAGACTGCTACTGCTCTTCCACACCACTGTATTTCTCCACTGTATTTCTGAAGGCATAATATGTATTATTATGCTCTTAAAAATATCGACCATTCTCTCAATAAGCATTGTATGCTTCACTTTACGTAGTTTAAGAAACAGCAGTAGAGACAAAATGGCACTTTTTCAAGTTTCATTAGAGTTTTCAATGCAAAATTCTTTCCATCTTTTCTACTAAATAATTAAAAGATAATAATTTTTTACCTTTTCTTCTATGTTTATTCATACATAGATTTGTGGACAAAACTAGCTGTAAACACACTGAAGTGTATGAGCTATAGGAGACTGAACCCCCAATTTAACAAACAAAAAGTACTCTGTTTCATTATAGCTGTGAACAGAACTGATTAAAGGCTATCAGAAGCATGGAAAAACAGGAAAGGAAACATTGGTTCCTGCAATCTCAGGATGTCACCTTCGTGCCTTTGGGATCTAAGGCAAATTTAGATCATCAGTGGATTTCCTGCATAAACTCTCATTGTGCTTCTTCCCCTGCAATAGGTTGACCCTGGCTGGGTGCCGAGCCTCTCCATCACTCCCCTCCACAAATGGACACAAATAGACACAAACACTGAAAAGTGTTAGTACTTTACCTTCTTAATTATTACTTTAGTGATAAGTTTGTAATCTCTTGGGATCCAGGCACAGAAGTTTATTAACTAAGCTTTCTTGATGAAGATGTTTATAAACGGCACATTTCCCTGTTTGTCAACAAACAGGGAGGTATTGCAGCACTTCATAAATTGGGTGAGGGTGTGTCACCTTGATGTTTAGAAAAGGATTAACATGTATCTAAAGTGAGCTATCTTTTGAAGCCTTGCCAAAACAAACAAAAAAACTCTTACATTTTGAAGTGTCAGCAAAAAGGTTCCATCACACATCAAGAAAAATTGTTTGCCAAAGAAACTACATGTCTTTATTTACTAAAATCACAAATATTTATTAAGATACTTAAAAATATATGTATTAAGAAGTCCAGTCAAATCAGTGCAATGATTTACACGCTTGAGGTTAAGCAAGGAATAAGAAGTGGAGTTTTTTGCCCATCTGTGGTGGAATCTTTGTATGAGCTGGTGATTGAATGGATGACATGGTGACTGAGTTGCTGTTTCAGGGAGATGAAGCATACTACATTCAATAAGCACAGAACTCTGGTGTTGGGTAGTATGTTGAGGGGCTGCAGGGATTCCACACAGAACGAATTAGTCTGGCCAGCCAACATGCTTCACTAAAGTAAGGATAAATTACAGCAAGGCTATGCATGTCAGTCTTTGTCAAAAGGCATCAATGGCAGGCATGTGGCCTCACCCCACTTCCCTTAAACCCCATGCTCTCCTCTGTCCTGTCATACCAAACACTGATACCAGCCTTGTGCTGACCATTCTTACATCAGGCAAGATGTCAGCATGAAGAGACTAAAACCCATCCTTCCAGACAGAAAATAAAGGAGTGGAATTCAGGAGCTCATACACTGATGTCACACCAGCATTCAAGGGAAGCTTAAGATGAAACCTTAGGAAAAAGCAGACTTACTGGAGGAATGCAAACACAGTCATGCCAGCACTGTGTGCTTGTTTCCCTGACCAAAACCCAACTGTGCTCATTGCCAAAGGCAGTTCCTACAGGCTTCAACAGGGGCATACACACGAGGCACTTTGAGGGAAGATTCTCAGGTTTGTCCTTTTTTATTTCTTGAATTTTGTGTGAAGCAAAAATACTGAATCTCTATCAACTTGCTTGTAAGTTGTCATTTCCTAGACCCTGTGAGTATGTGGGTTTTTACAAGGTCTAATGGAAGGTGTCTGGATCCATTTCAAAACAGATTTCCGGGACATTTGTGAGCTCCCGGCTACAAATACAAGGCTGCACTATACAAGTGTAAGTCTAACAACTTTAACAGCTTTTATTCTTTCTGTATCAAGCCTGACATACATAATTGGAAAAGCTAATTGAAGTCACCTTAAAACTGGTGTTGCTGTGGCATTAATGTTTTCATGGGGATTTTAAAATTCTTCTAAGTTTTGTGTCTTCACAGATACACAGAGGAGCAGCACAAACATAGCTCTATTAATATTCCAGCTATTGCTTTCTAAATAACAACACCTCAGTGAAATAAGGAAGCCCTCCAATGCTTGTAGCACTTTCTTTATTCAGAGTCTTAAATTGTCTCAGCACTTACAATATAATTGATAAAGAAATAAAGAGTCCATGTATAATACAATTTTTTAAAATGGAAACTCTGGAATTTCAACTACACAAACTCCAGATGCAATATTTTTTCTCATATAAATGTGAACATTAAGCTTTTATCACAGATACCTCCTGTACCAAGCTTTATCAGGAGAGACAGCTGTAGGAGACAGCTAATTTAAATAAAAATAGTTTAGAAGTTAGCATTAATTCAAAAGTTATCAATTGGCCTTTATAACCACCTTAAGCATAATCATGCCTCTTAAGTAACAAAATTTTATTTCCTTCTTCATCAGAAAATATTAAAAGATAATATCACATACATAATACCGATAAAATACTCTACACTCACTTTCATGTGGCTCGCTATAAATGTATTTTAGATTAAATTCAAGTATCAGCATAATCCTTAATTCCTCTTAGCAACATTAAAAGAAACCCAACAGTTTTAGTTATTTCTCATCATATGAAAGAAAGAAATTTCAGAGAAAAGGGTTTGGATAAATCCCTACTATAACATCCAAGCTGGAAATGCAGAAAAGACAGGTATTTTTTAGCACACTTACTCAGCACCATGTGCTTATGAGCCAATGCAAACATTCACCCTCCGTGCCCTCCTCTCAGGTCAATTGCAATGCCAGCAAAGCACTGCCATCACTCCTCACTGCCTCATCCAGTGAGGTGCAGGGGCCACACAACATTTACATGTTGCCTAGACAGGTGTCTCTTGTGGGTTTGGAATGCTCGGACACCTACAAGGATACACACCTAAGTGGTCTGGCTCTGGCAGGATTTGAAGTTTTATTTTGGTTCTGCAACTTTTTGACTCCAAACCATTAGTTGAAAACACAGTGTGCTTTCAAACACATAAAGTGTGTTGAGGTAAATGGTTTCCCCAGCAGAGCTGATGTGATCCCACTGGTGTCCCAGTGCCTGGGAACATGGTTCTGGTGCAGAGAGAGCCCCTGTGTGAACCAGTTTGGGACTGATGTGGAGATAGGGCTAATGGAGCTGGGTGTCTGGGTGGCAGAGAGCTGCTCCTTGTAAAATGCTCCATTTTTTTTGTGCCTCTGCTGTGCTGAGGAGTCACAGTTGTTTTACACGCTGAAGACGGAGCCCACATTGTCTAAGGAATTTAGAAAATTTTTCACAGTGAGCTGAGCAGATGACCAAGTTCAAGGCTCAAGCACCAGCTCCCAGGATGAACTTGCAAAGTACTGATAAACTCTTCCTGTATATGTGTGTCAGGTCTGCACAGTAGTTTTTCAAACAATAGGACCAGCTCAGTAAGGATCTCTTAATTATCCAAAATCAATCATTGTAACTTCAATTTTTTCATTTTATTAATAGTTGAGTCAGAATTTATTACTATAACTATACAGAAAAGTATGAAATCAATAACACATGCCTAGCTGTGGAACTTTAAATAAAAAAATAGAATCTCTGAAGCCTTCAAACACTTAACTTGTACTTACAGTTCAGCAGAGACACTCAACAAATTTATGTAAGACCTTTTCTTGCAGTGTTTACTACTCATGGCCCTCAGTGATACCAGACCCCATTTCCTCAATGGGAAGAGGTGACATTTGTTTCTCCAGTCTGCACCTTGGACAGTCCCAAGAGCAGATTTTATCAAACAGTTACACTATATATGGTTGAGAAACAAAGCATGTGGTACTAGCATTCACATTATTCTTCCTTTCTGATTAATCACTAGCCACAAAAGCAAACAACATAAGCAGCTTAAGCCAATAGAGATACCAGGGCAGATCATCATCCACTGCAAAGTGGTAATAGTTGTGATAATTTTGAAAACTTGGCCTTAGGAAGAATGCACTGCTGTGATTGACATCAGCATTCACTGCCTACAGTGCTTTAAACATCAGATCACACTGATGCCCAGCACAGCACAGACTCACACTGACTTATACAATATTCTATGTAGTTCATCTTTTCCAAACCCACCATCCACCTTTTCCTTCCCTAGAGCTGAGACAAGCAGTGCCATCAGGAACATCCTTGAATTTTAAATGGGAAACTGCACTACCTTCATATTTCACATCACATTAAAGTGTGCCTTTACAGTGTTCTGATTTCAGCACCCTGGAAAGCCTAGGAGTTATACAGCAAGGTCAATGATCAAAAAGACAGGAGCAGAACTGCAGGTTCCAATTGAATCCCAAAAGTAGAGTGGCACTGCTTGCCACTGACTGCTAAATAAAAATTTTCTAGATTATCACCTCTTCACATTTTATCTCCATGCCAACTCAAAGTTCTAGGTAGCACCAGTCTAACTTAGATGGAAAAGGCGAACAGTAGCAAATATAGAAGGAGAGAATGCTACCTAGTTGGAATCAGTATGAAGACAGATTTTTAAAATATGCTTTCTAAACATCTTGATTTTTTTATGTTCCTTTTAGGTAACTTTTTGTTTGTTTCGTTGGTTGGTTTTGTTTTGTTCAAGTCTTTAAATTGATTTTATGCATTGATTTACAGGCAGGAAAAATTTCAGTGCCCCATCTGCCCACCTTTTTGCCTCAGCTTAACAGTTTTGGGGATCTTAAATCAGACTCAGTTCTTACTTGTCTTCCACTGATAAAAGTGCTAGAACTTACTTGACTCACAAGAAAAAGAGTTTTCTGAAATACACAGACCTGTTTGGTCAGCCTAGGGCTCTGTGTACGCAGTAGCTACCAGCTGAGTGCAATCCTTAGATAGAAAGTTGTCTACATTAATTATACAGAAAAAGTTTTCCTGGATACATAGTTAATGTAATCCTGGGGTCAGTTTTTCTATCAATTATCTAAGATCACATCCTTTAACTAGATAAAAAAAGATCTATACATTGTCCTTCTGTGAATTTAGTTCTGTACTGTTCAAAAATGCAATAAAACAATGTCATTGTTAATGCTGATAAAATAGATAGCAAAATATGATATATGAATCAGTAAAAAAAAAAAAGTATGTACTTCTTATTACTGCTATGAAAAATTAATAATTCTTCTGACATGCATGTCCACTTAATATCTTATCTGAAGATGCAAAGGCGTATTTTTAAGATTAGATTCAAATTATAGTTTTGAAAATAAAGGATTTCCCTTTTTAATATTAGTCTATGAGAAAAACATTTTAAGAAAAAAGGGGGAAGAAAAAGATCAGGCAAATGGGTCCTATTAGTCATGTTATCACTCTTATTTAAGAACGTTTGAAAAATTATTTTAGGAAAATTCTATCAATAAATGAAAACACTGTGATTTGGGAGGTGGCAATTTCCAGCACAGAGAGAGAAACAACAGAGAAAAGAAAGACAAAAGGAGGATCTGGATGTGATAGAGAAGAATGTTTGTCAGCTGGAATTAACGTTATAACACAGTTTTTCCCCGTTATAGGCTGCCCAGACTTCTGGAAACTTTATCTATCACCATGATTTTCCCTTTTATTCTTTTGTCTTTTCTTTTTGTCTCATCCAATACAATCCACCAGATCTGTCAGACAAAATTAGCAAAGACTGACTAGCTTGCAAAATCTTTTCTTAATATCCCCAGAAGGTGAGTTCAGAGTCCCCAGTTTAAATTCCACATCTTTCTTCTATTTCTTTTATTAAGGGCTATGTTTAGATTATGTATCCTCTCTGTAAATCTCCACAAAGAAGAAACATTACTAGAAATATGTCACCTTTTTAAGCCATAGAGCTTTGCTTTGCCTATCTCCATGATTTGAGCTTACAAATTACTTTTCAAAAGCAATTGTTTATGCCTTTTATTTCATACTCTTCTGTAACACTGGACTCTAGATGGTGTCAAGTGCCACAATTGCTTCTGGTATCAGCACCAATTTACATCAGCTGAGGTCTTGGACCTTTCCATTTCTCAATTCTTATGTTTATTCACCCCCTTAACCCACAGGGATAACTCATTTTAAATACCATGTTGTTCTTACTGTCTATCCCTTTTGCCATCCTCACCGGATTAATGAAATACAAATTACATTCATATTTTTTTAAGTGAAAAAAAATTACAAAATTTGACTTAAAATTGCAAACCTATTAAAAAGGATTTTTAGCTCTTGGATATTGCAGTGCTTTTACAATAGAATCAGAATAAGCATCAGCCAGCATATGTGTTTGGTTTTGGGGTTTTTTTATGTTGCAGACTTGAAGTTAGTTAAAAACTGTGTCTTTCAGCTCTAAGCAACCACCTTCACTTTTTAGGTCAGTTCTACCCCTGCAAGAATTACTCTGGAGATCCAAACTCTGATAAAATACAGTGATTCATATGCTGGACTGGAGGAACACAGCTTGTTGAAAGAACCAATCTATGGAGCATCTTTGCAGAACTTACAAGTCTCTCTCTCTGCAATATACACAGGTAGCTCTGACTTCACACAATCTCAAAATATTTTCTGGGAGAGGTTTTTTGGAACACAGAGAAAAACCAGAGGTGAACTTTATTCTTAAACTTATTCAAAATAAGACAATCTGTAGAACCTTATGTATTGTACCTGAAATTCTTACAGTTAGAGCAATCAAACCTGCTTTTTCAGTACTGTTGTGCACAGGTAGATATAGAAATGAGGTCTCTCTGCAGCAGTTTCCCCATAATTGTTGTGGCTGCAGTCTGTGACACAGAAGTTCTTGTGCTGTGTGTGACACAAGCCTTTTGCAGGGCTGGGGGTGCAGCTGCTGTTCACTGCAATCCTCCTACAGTGAGAAGACAGCAGTAAAGACAGAAAAACATCAAGTGTCAGTCTGTCTTTTGAAAAGGTTGATTCAATCCCAAAGAAAAAAAGGGTGATTGAGGTAATGTAAATAATGGAAACACTCACACAAAACTCAATGACTCCAAAGGTGGAAAGGGAGATTGTGTAATATCTGTCCTCTGGGATTTTCACCATCTGAGTGGGCTAAGCCATGAACAGCCTGACCATTATTAATGTTACTCCTGCTAAGAGCAGGAAGCAGACCCAAATGATTTCAGAAATCCTTTTCTCCCTAAATTATGGTATGAAAATAGAGAATGATTATTTTAATGGGATTTTCAGTAAGTTTGAGTTTTGTCCTATGAGAAAATACAACCAGCAACATCCTTCATTAACCAGTTTTTCTGGCATTAAAAGCCTGCCAACATTCAAGATCTTCTCAGTATGATACCCTCTCTTTATTTCTCAAACATTTTGAACACAAAAACTAACAAAGCAGTGTCCTGTACTCCTGACCAAAACTTATGGCAACAGATAACACATCTCATTGCTTTCCTTTTACGAATTTTTGCAAGTCAGATTTTGTTGCATCAGTTATGGATTGGAGACTTCCTTTAGTGGTCATAATGGCTAATTTTAGTATTTATTTAATTATCATTGCTGTTGCCATTACTACATCATTAGTGACATAAGATGAAATCTGGAACTCTTAGGAAAAACAGGATTCTTTCCACACACTTGTAACAATCATTTTGTATCTCTATGAATATAATAGTATATTTAACAAAATATATAGTTTAAAATAATAGGAAAAAAATTAAGATCTAGCCATTTATTTTTCTACTCTGAACATACATTAAAAAACCCTCAAAGACAGAAACATTTTGAGGTAAAAAGGAGAAACATCCAAGAATGACATATATACCTTATGTGGTTGTAATACAGCTGTAGAAGATCACTATAAACAAAAATCAGCAAGAAATGTAACACCTATAAGCAATACACTAGGTAATGAACATTAACTGCTAAGGGGAACACAGGCAACAGAAACATAGACGAACTTTCTGAGTTATGTAGTACAGGAATTATTATATTGTGCTGGTTGGTGTTCATAGCAAACACAAGAATTTCTAGAGACAATTTTTTGTGTTTTACTTCTAATGATATTCATATGCTCATGCACTTGTACACATCTCCTTTCTGACACTTTGGGCCATGATGTCTCCTAAGCCCAGAGAACTAATAGGCATCCAGAGACACTCCAATGTGGAGGACAAAAAAAACAAAAAAAAAAACAAAAAAACCAAACATCAGTGGCGTATTAAAAAATTTGGAAAGTTACAGGGATGAAAACAAGAATTTCTGCCAGAGGAAAAGACTTCCCAGAGGAGAAACTGCTGCTCTGCAACGCAGCAGCTAGAAAGAAGCAGGAAAAGTTCATCTTGCTGTCTGTACTGAACTATGCAGAAACACAAGAAAAAGCAACTGGCTGGAAAAAGGCAGAAAACATCTTTGGCTGTTTGTACCACTGGCATGTCATATTGTGCTTGTCATCACCACCAACAACCACCACTACATCACAAAGTTAGTACTGAGTTTCAGCAGGGATTACTGTTTTAGGGAAGGGTGTGGGGGGTGCGGCACTTAATGGTGAAACGTGTGAATATTGCCCAGAATTTCACTGAAAATTTTATTTACCCTATTATAGATGTTAAATCACAGGTAACACAGAAGTGGAGTCACTCTCTGATCAATGACTTCTGAATCAACCAAACATATATGGGTGCATTAGTAAATTACTTCTGTCTCTGCATTTTTTTTATGCCTGTCTTTTTCAGTTACCTTGCATATTCATGAGCATGGCTTGGGTTAAATACCAAATTTTCTTTTCAAAATATCTAAAAAAAAAATCTAAAAAGTTGACTTAAGTTTTAGAAGTCACAGGATGAAACTATTTTGTCTTCTTGTAGGTAGTCTAGAAGATAAAGGCAAATGTGGAATACGAACAAAGTCAGAACCAACAGAGATTTGCTATGCTATTCCAAGAAGTTGACTTTAAATTATTCAGAATTTAAAAATAAAAATGCAAAGGGAAGATATAAGGCTTATTAATCATATTAAGAAAGCTCACATTAATCACATTAAGGATTGTTCTCATAACTGTCATCTGTTTTCTCCTGCATGACTTGGAGAAATAAGTACTTAATGTCCATTTCCCCAGATGATGACAACACTGCATGATTCCAAAGAGGCTGGAATGATCTAAATACAGAGAAAGGATACAAATGCTCCAGGTGTCTCGTCTTTGTTTTTGTTTCCTGCCTGCTTGATCTTGCAATACTAGAGTGAACAAAAGCCCCGCTCAGGGAAAATTCTGGGTGCAACACGAAGTCCCTCAGTGACTCCTAGCACATAATTTAATTCCAGTCCTTACCACACTTATAAAATTCATATTAAAATGATATTCATTTGAAATAGAAGTCATTGTAGTACCACAGCAAATAATTAATTGGGGCTTAGCTGTGACCTGTACCAGGCTTCAAGAGTGCAGGCTGGGGGACTATCAGAAACCACTGCTACTTCTTTCAACCCTACAATTTAACAGTGAAGAGAGGCAACAAAGGTCTCAAAAATGAATAGTTGCTAACAGTGGGGTGCGATGAATGTAGATTTACATCTTTGCTCAGAGCAATAGACAATTCACTCCAGTAAGGATAGGGAAGTTCAACACTCATGGCACAGTGGAGGTCAAAATATACACTCCACAGAGAAATGAGGATTGCACAGCCTCAGAGAACCTGCTTCTTTACTCAATGTGGTTAAAATCACATGGTTCATACAATTCAAGTCCTAGACTTACAATTCATATAAATAATACATACATTTGGCCCCCTTTATTTTTTTCATTAATAAGGAAATTATTCATGTTAAAAAGATTTTTACATAATAGAGGTTGGAACACTAATCTTCAAAGTATGAAACACCTCACCATCTCCATGTCATGGGTCATCACATCACAAGGTAGAACCCTTTCTCTCTCTCTGCTGATTTTGGCTGGGGTAGAGTTAATGTTCTTCACAGTGGCTGGAGTGGAGTTGTGCTTTGGATTTGTGCTGAACACAGAGTTCATAATACAGAGATGTTTTTGTTATTGCTGAGCAGAGCTCACACAGAGCAAAGGACTTTGCTGCTTTTTGTACTGCCACATTGGCAGGGAGATGGGAGTGCCTGGGAAGCTGGGAGGAGACACAGCCAGGACAGGTGACCCCAACTGACCAGAGGGATATTCCAGACCATGGGACATCATGCTCACCATATAAAGTGGAGGGAAGAAGGAGGAAGAGAGGGGACATTTGGGGAAATGGAGTATGTCTTCCCAAGTCACCATGATGTGTGATGGGGCCCTGCTGTCCTGGAGATGGCTGCACTCCTGCCTGCCCATGGGAAACAGTGAATTCATTCCTTAATTCACTTTGCTTTTTTGTGGGGCTTTTGCTTTCCCTATTAACCTATCATGACCTCAATCCATGAGATTTTACCCTTCTGATTCTCTTTCTGATTTGGCTGGTGGGGCAGTGAGTGAGCAGCTGTCTGGAGCTTGGTTGATGGCTTGGTTAAACCATGGCACTCTTCCGTGCAGACACAAATGGCTTCAGATTCAGTGAACGCTCAGTGTTCTCTCTGCTCTTTGCAGATCCATTGCCTAAAATGGAAGAAAAACTTTCCAAACAATATTAAAATTGATAACATAAAGAGCAGAGCAGTCTTTTAATGAAAGCTTTCAGGTGCACATGTTATACCTATGTCCATGCCCCAACATCAGAATTTCACAATTTTTAGAAGTTTAACCAATTAGCATATCTAGCAAGTACATTCAAGAGGAGAACAGTTGCCCTGGTAACCTACCCTTGGATCTGCCTCTTTGGAACCCCTCCAAGGGTTCTTAGCCCTATATCTTGCTGTGTCTATGAAGGATCTTATTATTTTGGCCCTGGTGCTGCTGCAAAACAGGATGTCCTTGTTAGAAATTCTTTCCCTTGAAAATAAGATCAAACAGAATTTTAAGAATATAGCATAATATGTGAGAAAGGTTAACTACTGCTCTGAAGTGTGAGAAGGTGCTAGAAACTATACAGCTATATACATTAAAATTCTAAAAAGCTACAAATATGTAAAAAAGCTAAAAAACTTTAGGCATCAGATCAGTCATGACACTTTCTTTCTACCATTGTAATACTCAAATAGTGTGACTGAATAGCTGTCGTAGGTAACACAACATGTCACTGTATTCTCCATCTATCTGTGTTGGAAAAACCCTTTTTCTGACCCAGAGATGGGGCTCCTGAGAGGCATTTTAAAGACTTATTCCATTTTCAGTCTCATGAGAAGGGTGAGACAGTACAGATGTTACAATTCACGCCATCACAATCAGAAGCCAAATTATTTCCTAATTTTACAATACATTATAAGCGTTTTTTGGCCTATCAGCTTTTGCCACACAATGCTGCTAATGCTTCTAAGGCAATCATCTATTAAAATATCCCATGTGAGACTTGCTACAATACATCTTTCACAGTTCTATTTTTCCAAAATATCTAGTCTAGTTGCATGGTCATCATTTGAAACTTGTTTCTAGCTCAATTTTTCCCTCAACAATGTCTGTCCTACTCCATGGCTCTCCTAAGTCAGCATACTTTATCTCAAAGCTTGCAAACAGATGCACAAGACTATGTGAGCCTTCTGTCCGGCTTTGAGAATTCTCTACAAATCCATTTCCCACATACCTGTGTCCCAAAATTGTTACTTTCTCTTAAAGAGCCAGTGCAGTTGTAACCAGATTTGTGGGGTAGACAGAAGATTCTGTCCTTTAAAATTTTGGGGAACCCAAGCCCCTTCCTCTTTTGCCGGGAAGCATTTGCTGGAGGCTCTGTTTTGGGAAGGTTTCTGGACCTGCAACTGTAGCAACTCAGAAAGACTACATTCCACAATTAATTAGAAACTGTTTCCCGAGAAAATTTGCAAACTCTGTCAGGAGCGAAGGTTGTGTCCCTGGGCTCACGTCACCCCGTGCTGGTGCCAACCGCCCAGTTGTCCCCAACACACACATCAGCACCAACACCAGTGGAGTCCCATGGTGGCAGGAGGAAGGGCCAGGTGGCGGCGCTTGCTGTGCTGCCAAGTCTTTGTCTGCCCCTGGAACTGCTCCCTAAGTTCCCGCTTCCCTGGGAAGGTTCTTTTTTTCTGCCATCTCTTTTTTTCACCCCCTTCATCTCCCAGGCCCTGTGGTCAAGCAGGGAGCACCATGGTGGGGTAGAGAGCTGACTCGTTTTCCCTTTGCCTTTGAAGCCATGCAGTCACCCATGGCAGGCTCCATCTGGGAAAGTGTCTGGTGCCATTTTCCATTTCCCTACACACAGAGCCATCTCAGAAGGGGGCAGTACCTTGCAATTTCAGGTTTATCTTTTTTCCCCTGGCATTGGTGAGATTTTGCAGTTTTTAATCTAGTGATTATTTACTTTTTTTTCCCCTGTTGCTGTTTCTTGTGTTAGTAAAATCCTATTTTTTTTCACTTATATCTACTCAAATTTGTCCCTTATTGATGAGAAGCAATTGGTTGAAACTAAGGGGAGGTAACTCCTTTTAGAATGTCCACCTTTTAAAATTGTTTTAAAGCAAGACATAGCCCACAGTATGTGCCCTGTCTCATGAGAGGATGTCACATTACATCAGAAGCAATAGCTTTGCTGGTAGATCAAAATTATAAAAAAAAAAAAAAANNNAAAAAAAAAAACCAAAAAAAAAAACTTGAAAATAATTATTTTGGTGAGTATATTTCTCATAAGTGGCAATCTTGGGAAGAAACACAAAGCTGAAATTATTTGCAAGTACAAATTATGCTGGGGCAGAGTTGGGGGAGACATGTTTTCCTGCATAATAAGCAAAAAGTAAATTGTTCTTCCAATCTCAAAATCTAGGAGAAAAATGACATTTGTATCCTTTGGGGTTTCTGAGTGCTTACATTATTATATTCTCATTTTTTCCGAGCCAGGAAGTAATAAACTTGAATGTGCCACATCAGGTAAAAAAGCATTGCAAAATTTCAGAATAATAAAAATGTGTTTGCTGCACATTGTTCAGGATTTCAGAAAATCATTTTTAATGAAAGGAAAGTCATGGCAGACCTTGGGAACTTGATTTTGGATGGATATGTTCACAGTTTCTGTATCTCCCAGGGGTTCTGCCATGGTGCTTACTTGAAGAAGTAAACAATAAAACAGTGCCTCCTCTTTTCTGTAAGACTTTTAGTTTACTGGATGGTAGTATATTAGCAATTAACTAACTAGTAATTATTAGCAATTAACTGATAAAAATAATCTGGCAAATGACTGTTAAACTGTCTAAAAGCAAACCCTGCATAAAGGCATAGAATCATAGGATCACAGATACATGAAATCATAGAATGGTTTGCCTTGGAAGAGGCCTTAAATTATTATGTGGTGTTGTAGGTTGGAGATAGAAATCATGACTTGAATCCTCTTGATCATAAGGCAAACAGCCTGTTTTATTGTTCAGAACCTTCATATACAGGGAGTTCACAACTCCTGGATCTAGGCAACTGACTGATTGGCCCAGCTCGCTGGCCAATGATACATCTGCATTTAGGGTTGGAAGGGACTGGTTGCGGTCTCTGTTCGAGTTTAAATCTGTCCTATCACTATTCACCTAGCGACTTGTTTATTGAACTAGGAGAGCCAAATTGGGTATCATGTAACAGCCAGATTTTTCTGTCCAGCTACAGACTACCTGCACTGCAACACATAATGACCATCTAGTTCAAACTTCCCTGCTGTGGACAGGAACACCTTTCACTAGTCCAGGTTTCTCAAAGCGCCATCCAGCCTGGCATTGAACACTCCCAGGAGTAGAACATCCTCAGCTTCCCTGAGCAACTTCTTCCAGTGCCTCACCACTCTCATAGTAGGGAATTTTTTCCTAATGTCTAGTCTAAACCTACTCTCACTTTACTTCCTGTATTAATGCAAAAAGTTTGTCTATCCTTTCAAAGTGAAGGATACTTATGGATGTCGCATGGATCAGAAACGTAGCTCTCTGTAAAGGCAGAGATTTGACAGAATACTAAAAAGAAAGCTAGAAAGCAATTTCTCTTCAGAAGCAGTTCCTTTCAGAGTACATCACATTTCTGACATACATTAATGTAAATAAGGAAAAGGAGAAAGCATAAAATCTTGACTCTGTCTTGTACTCACATCACTAACATTTTAAATCTGATTTACTTTATCTTTTTGCATCTCTTTTCTGTCTTATTGCAGCACTGCATTATTGCCACCAAGCATCTTATCTTCATTGCTACATCTCACTTCTTAACCACAGCTTTTAGCACAGGTTAAGGGTCCACAGTGCTGCAGAGAGATTAATCTGTTCTTCTAGGCAGCAGGATGGTGTCACTACGATCTTCAGATTTCCTCATAATAGTTTCTGTCTGGTTTGAAATTACTGGTTTGAGCCCCAGTTTCTCAGTCTTGTATGAACCCGCTTCATTCAATGTTGGAATTTAAAACACTTAGTCCCTTTTCTGCTCATTTTATCCCTTCTGTTTTGATTTTCTCCTTCAATTCTCAAATTTTTACATGTTAATGATTCTTGCATGATTTTACCTATTCAGACATTTACACAATAAGCTAATGCAAATGCTTCAGTCCTGCCTGGCTTCTCCATACACCTTTGTGTCTGAGCCAACTGAGCCATCAGGAGGGACAAGAAAAAGTCAGTTCTCAGTTCCTGGGTGAGCTGGTACCTGAGATAGCCTTAGGAATAATTTGGAACAGATCAAAATCAAAACAAGATAATAAGAGAACCATGTGAGCACATAAATCAATGCTCTAACAGGTCACTGAAGTCACAGCTGGATGACTGGCATGCAGCCTGTGTGTACGAAATGAAACAGCTGCAGGAGGAGGTGAAATTTTCAAATTAGCAGCACTAATTATGTGCAAATCTTGCTAATATTATAGCACCTAAGCTGATATATGCAGGAAATAAAGTTATACACAACCTGTTCTTCAGATCTTGAAGTGTTTTGATCTACCTGCATCTGCTGTGGCCAGTAGGAACATGAGTTTCAGACAACCATGACAACATAACTATATTTCTGATTTTAAAAAAAGCATCTGACCACATACTTCTGTCCTGAGCAAATGAGCAGGGAAGAGATGGACCTGTGTGCCAAAAGCTTAATCCTGTGAGTCTGTTAGGGTAGCTTGAGTAGCAGGTGTATGGATGTTTTCCTGAGTTAAGATTCAGAACCTAGTAAGACATGAATCTGGGCACCACACAGCCTTCATATATCATCAATGTAAAGGAACAGTAGGATTAGAAAAAGAACATGTTCCTATTATTATGACTCATAATATATGCAGCCATAGCTAGTAGAAGAAAAAAATGAAAAAAAAAAAAATCTGAGTCAGATAACTGCTTCAGTTTGGAAAGGAACTTTTCTGAAAAGCAAGATATTACGTGATTATTTATGTTTAATGTTCTACAACTTCTTCTAGTACATCTGGTGCTGTTTATAGTAAGGAAAGCCCATTGGAAAACTCCTGAGTGTATTTCAATATAATTTTTCTTGTTTTGTCAATGTTTGGAAATGTGCCAATGCAAATATCTGCTGCTTGAAATTAAACAGATATGCAGAAGACTGGCAATACCATCATAAATCAGAATGAAGAAGGTGGCTCAATTTGAAGCACTTTCAGATTAACATTGACTATGTAGAAACTTTGGCCCAGAATACTTATGACTGAAAATTTTGCAGACAGAGACAAGCAACAGGCACCAAAGAAAAAGTGCCTCTGGAGACCTAGTGAAAAAATTACATTTCAAGATTTTCATTTCACAAATTAACCTCACTGATAACCAGTATACCAGCATGATTGCAGGTCTGATTCAGGTGCAACTTCATTTAAGTTTTCACATTAGCATCAAATCACTTATCAGCAGGAAATCTTAAAATCTTTGCATAAAGGGAGGAAAACAAGCATGAAAAATACGCAGTGAAACACAGATGTCATTACATACCTCTCTATGCACCTATATACACACACCCACTGAGAAACTGCCTGAGTGGGGAGGACTTCCCTTGCATCCATTGATGCCATTTCTTTGGCTATGGGATTCCTCTTTTGAGAATGGCTGCTTGTTTTTTAGGCAAAACCTCTGTGCATAAGCTCTCAGACTACATTTCATTTGAACAACTGTTCCAAAATTCTGGCTTTCTGCAGTCCAATTTGTAGTTGAGAAACTACACTGAAAAAATCATTCTTTTTTTTCAGCTTATGCCAGCAGAAAAATCCATGTAAGAAGAAAATGCAGATTTTGAAGGATGTGTGGATGTGCTTCTTCTACAGTTAACTATTGCTTGTCTTTGAGAACCCCTATTCCTTCTGTGCCAATTCTAGCCAACTAGCTAGGATCTACAGCAGCAGCTGGAGCCTGTTCAAGTTTTCTTACCTTTCGTGAAGTGAGATGGTAACTGACAAAGGTGTTTCTGTAACCCAAAAAAATTGTATAAAAAAAACCCCATTATTCATGACTTTACAGGGATGCAGCCATTTCCCTCCACAATGTTTTATATCACATTTCAGTTAAATATAAAGAATTTTACCGTAGTACAATTTCATTTAATATGTTATTTTTTTGTTTTCTTGTCAAAACTGAAGTTTGAAGAGAGATATTTTTCAAAGAGACTCATGGGCATGGAAACATGCAGCATGGGTAACATGGGCTAAATCTGTAGACTTTTGTAGCAGAAGTCTGCTCTTGAAATCAATTGGAAGCTCAATAAGCGTATGAGCATTATTTTAATCCCAAATTAATTTACTCTGCCTCTCACAGAGTTATTAGCTTGCATGCTGTGTAAGTTCTCATGATATTGTAGTGGTTTGAAAGCAAAACAAATGAGAGGCTTGAAGTCAGAGATACAATTTAATAGGAAGAAAGGAAAGAAAGTAAAATAAAATAGATGCAATAATACAAAAGACCACTGACAGAGTCAGAATACAACCTGAGCAGGGTGATGGAAGCAGTCCAGATGAGGTGGTCTTCCTGAAGCAGTGATCTGGTAGCTCTGGTCCTCTGGGATTCCAGTGGGTAAGGCTGCTTGTACTGTCCCAAATCCCAGATTATATCCAGGTGGGAATGCTTGGTTCCTCCCTCTGGGCGGAGCATCCCACAATGGGATGATGAGTCATGCAGGGGGTCCTTGATGGCCCATTAGACAGAGTTAACTCCAGAGGGGGTTATCTATGAGTCATGCAGCAAGGCATTTGATGGGCCATTAGCAGAAGATTAGCCCTGAGGGAAGGGGCCCGGGAAGAGCACTGCTCCAACAATTGGATTCAACAGCTCATTAAGATGGTAATAGAATAATTTGGGCACATCCTACACTACAACCCAGGACAGATATGCATGGTCACTGTGTTTTTGATGAAACCACAATAAGTATTCCTGTTCATAAAATACTTTTTAATCATCTACAGATAGCCCCTGAATGAGTACAGGTATTGTGTGTTATCCTCCTGAGATTAAGCAGTGCCTCATTCTGTGCCTTGCTCTGGGGAACAGCCCACAGTCCACTTGTACTGGACTTTGTCTCTTTATTTCATCAATATTTGGAATTAATTAGACGAAGAAAATGTTTTAAGCTTTCTGATCATATATTCTTGTTTATAGTTTTTGCCTCATACATTCCATAGTTAGGAGCAGCATCATCCTTCAATGGTGGCTCTAAAGTTTCTGAAAACCAAAACCCAAAGTCTTTCTTATACTAGATGGCAGTATTCTCATTTTCCTATTACAGCACAAGACAATATAATTCCAGCTATTTTACTCCAAGTCTGGAAGCAGTCCTAATAAACCCCTCACAGCGGCAGAATTTAAAATTAATTTTGGTGCACTACGACCCCTTTATTAACTCAGATGGCTATCCAACAGCATTGCTTTAAATTTTCCAGTGATGAACAGCAACATCAGGCAATTAAAATAAATTGGGATTGTTAAAAGGACCAAAATGGGTGGATATTTGTGCTCATCATCCCACTGGTATATCTGTCAGACATGGACATTTGCACGTCCTTCCCTTTGCCAGACTGAGGCTGAACCCAACACCCTCACCGCACTGAGAGGTGATGTGAGGTATGGGATATACCAGTGTGTACACAGGATGTTTCATTGCGGGTCCCAAGGGGAAATTCAGAAAGCAGCAAGACTGGAAGGTTGATGATGTTGGCAATTCTCTCCTCAGGATGCTGTTAGCTCTGCAAAAGGCAGTAACTGTTCCTCTTGATTGGATGAGGGCAGCCAAGGACTTTTCCACAGGCCAGGAAAGGAATAAACTGTAATAATGGTATGACAAAAATCACTTTTCCCATCAAATTAAATGAGTATATGTTCAGGTTATGTCAGTTTTTTTATCCTTCATTTTCAGTGTTTTGCCAAATCATCAATGGCAGTTTATGGCAGGAGAAAGAAGACAGCGAGCTCCCTAAATATCTTCTGCTAACTAAGCAGTGATGTGAAACCAGTTTTAGAGAAAAATAGGTTTTGTACTTGCTGCAGGACAACACAGGTTGTTAAAATAGTCCTGGTGGATGGTGGATGAATTCATACTAAACTAGTCTCTAATTAATTTTTGAGTGCAGAGTCTGCAAAACTGACACAAAGAAATCAAAATTCTGCTGCAAAATTTTTTATTACAGCTTCACACTAGTTAAATTAAAACATGTCTAGAATCTTTAGATCCTCCAAATAATTTAAATTAATTTAAAGCAATATGTGGTTTTGCATGAGAATGCTAGGGAAGTGGTGGTGCATGCATAGTTTTCAACCCTACTGTCTCCAGATCCTACTGGTTTTGCACTCAAGCTGTTAGTTATGCTTCCTTGCTTCTCTTTCCCCTTCCATGTTATGCAGCCATGCAGTTATTCTGACAACTAGCAAAGGGTTCCTTTGAAGGAAACCTGCCAGAGCATGCTAGCCAAAACTAAGCCACTCCCACTTATCTCCTAGCAAAGAGGAAGCAGATTAAAGCAGGAAGGAGGAGAATGTAGGAGAGAAAAGTGCTATAAATTAATATATATTTAAAAATTGCAGTGAGTGAATTGGCATTAACTGCTGCAAAGTTAAAGATCTGCTTATTTTTAAATGGCTAGTCTAATTAGTGACACCACCACATGTTCAGGATTCATGTTTATTAAGCATAGTTCTCAACCTCCTTTGGTGCAGTGTATCACTCTACTTATGCTGTTCCTGGTTTTGCTGTCCTAGGGGACCCCACAGCAGTGGTGTCCCCACTACTCAGTGTTGGGTTCTTCATACAAGCCCAGATTGTAGAATCATGGAGTCATAGAATGTTAAGGAGTTGGAATGGATCATCTTAAAGATCACCTAATCCCACCTCCCCCTACCATGGGCAGGGACACCTCCCACTGTACCAAGTTGCTCAAGGCCCCATCCAATCTGGCTGTGAAGATTGCAATGGTTGGGGCATTCACAGCCTCCCTGGGCAACCTGTTCCAGTGTCTCACTACCCTCACAGTAGTGACTTTTTTCCTGATACCTAACCTAAATTTCCCCTCTTGCAGTTTGTACCCATTAGTCCTTGTTCTAGCACTGCAGTTCCTGATGAACAGTCCCTCTTGGGCTTCACTGCAGGCTCCTTCAGATAACGGAATGTTGAGGTCCTCACACAACCTTTTCTTCTCCAGGCTCAACAGCTACAACTTTCTCAGCCTGTCTTCACAGGGAAGGTGTTTCAGTCCTCTTAGCAGCTTCATGGCCTCCTCTGGACTTGCTCCAGAAATTCCTTGTCAATATTTTGGGGGCACTGGATGCAGCACTCCTGCTGGGAGTCTCATCAGAGCAGAGGGGCAGAATCACCTTCCTTGCCTGCTGGCCATGCTCCTTTGGATACAGCCCAGGATTTCCTTGGCTTTCTGAACTGGTTAATCCTGAGTTTTTTATTTACCATCACTCCAAATCTTTCACTTCAGGGCTGCTCTCAATCACTTCTCTGCCCAAGCTGTGGGTGTGTCTGGGATTGCCATGACCCCGCTGTAGGACTTCGCACTTGGCTTTGTTGACCCCATGAGGTTTGCACTGGCCCAGCTCTCCAGCCTGTCCAGGTCCCTCTGGATGCCATCCCTTCCCTCCAGTGAGTGGACTGCCCCACACAGCCTGGTGCTGGCAGTGAACTTGCTGAGGGTGCCCTTGATCCCAGTGTCCATGTCACCAACAGAGATGTTGAACATTTCCTTCGAAAATGTTGTGGCTTTCTCTAGACTTACATAACCATGTTTCTTTCCCATTTGAACCAGGGCAGAGAGGAACAGCAGATATATTATTATTTATTACATCCAGAGCTGGGATGTAGCTGGGGCAAGCAGAAGTCCAGGGTGTATTTTCAGGTGACCTTGCAAAAACACAGTCTTGTGTCATTGGACTCATCAGCCCACCACTGAGCTTTAACAGTTCAGGTGTCCTGCCTGTACACAGCACCCCAGGGCTCTTCTTCCTATTTATATCTTAGCAGTATTTCTACTGCTATGGCCTTGTCCAGAAACTGAACAGCTTGCATTCAGCTGGTCCCCTGCCACTCTTCAGGTCTTATCTTGACCTCTTCAGCTATCTTAAAGACTGTGTTTCACTTTGACAGCTTGGATAATCTCCCTACTGATTTGAAAACCTCTGTAGCCTGCATCACTATAGCAACAGAATGACTTACAGCACCTGATCCTTATTGTACTTTCAGAGAGTTGTGGATGAAGAAAACTCATCCATTTGCATGAAGATACCAATTATTTACTGAACACTAACAACATGGGAACAGAAAACACAAATCTTTAACTACGTTAAAACTTTTGCCCACTAGCAGCATGCCCTGCCCCACAGATCTAATGGCACGAGAAAAGTTCCTTGTAGTCTTTAAGCTTTGCAGGATAGACTCTACATTCATGTGTGTGGGTCTTTGGATACTGCTTCCCAAACAAGCTTCAGGCTGAGAGATGGGCTGGCCTTCAACCTCTGTCGCCCTTCCTTCATGTCAATGGTAGGCATGTACTTTTTGCTGAGAGGGCCAGGAGTCTCAATATAAGACAATAAAGAAATCCACATGATTTTGAAACCTTTGGAAGCACCATTTCTTTACTTAATCTGATTTTTTTTCCATTGTTTTCTTCTAACCCAAAAATTTATTCTGTGGTATCCTTATAGTTAATTGAAGGGCTTGGTTTTCAGCATTGATAAAAGTCTCTCTTGAAATAATCATGCTGGGAATCTATAGCATGATTCAAGAGAGATACAATATCTGTAGTAATTTCATACCCTGTTCAACCCAGTTAATAACCTGCTTCGATTGTGAGTATTGTGATTTTGATGCAATTCTTCTCACAGAAGAGAAAATATTTTGAAACATTAAGAGCTTTCTTGCTATACAGTAAGGTTTGTTGATACATACCTCTGGCAAAACATCTTGTTTTGAGCTTAAAAACCAGTACATTTGGACCAGATATTTGATATAATCAAGTTAATAAAGGCCATTTGTCCATCTGCCCATTTTTATAGTGCACACAACTTTATGGGACAGTCACAGTATCTCTATTTCCAGCTTCTGCAGCTAGCTACACATCTGATCTTTCCTTCATTCACACTTCAAGAGAAAAATAATAACTGTCCATACACTGCAAGTCAGACAATATTCTTTGGTACATGTTTTTTTCAGCATAGTGTTAGATCAGGAAATTATCAAGTACATGCTCACTTTCAACATTTCATTCCTGGCATGACAGCAAGGCTTTAAAGCATAGCTCACTAAACCCAAACGAATCCCCTTAAATCTGTTTTCTCAGTTATTATGAAAACAGGTATTTTGTTTCCCCTTTAGTTGTTTTTGTGCCTGTTGCACTTGTCAGGGTCCGCAAATATATGCGGGGAACCTGATGGTTCTTTTTAGGGATCTCAGAGCGCAAAAGACACAACGGGGGACAACTCAGTTTGCTTAATCAAAAATGCACCTTTATTTAGTGCCACCAAATGCGATAGTGGGAAGAGAAAAAAAGAGAATAGTAAGAAAGACAGAAAAGAGGGAATGGGGGTTATAGCTACCAACGTGGAGGGTCGAGTCCTCGAGGCTTTTGAAGATGCCTATAGACGCGATGTTCCTCCAGTGGGGTGATCACAAAGTCTCTGGTTAACTCAGGGGTCCTTATAGCTCTCTCCGAAGCGACAGGCAGTTGGCCAAACAGGTGGGGGAAAATCACCACAGTGTGTTTGTTTCGAGAACTCGGAACAGGTCGGTCATCAGCAGGTACCGTATCGCCCAGAACAGGTCAGCAGGCGCAGCCACTTCACCGTGACTTGCCCATTGTTTCTGCTCAGGTTCTGATCTTGCTGGGTTTTTCCACTGAGCACACCTCTAGGCAGCACTTGGCCGGCATCCCACCTCAGTCAGGCCAGAACTCCTGTATTGAGATTTCAGAGTCCTTTTAGGGGTTTCAGTCTCAGTCCTTGATGATGGTCGTGAGGCAGATGAGGGATCTTCGGACCGTCTCTTACAGCACTCTTTCTTACATTGCTTCAAGCCTCCACACACCACAGAGGCAACTCCAGGGCTGAAGGCGAGATGCAGGCTCTGAGCAGGCCCTGCAGAAGAGCCAGGGAAGAGTGCTAAGGAATCACATGTTTCCTGAGAGGCTGCAGGGGCTCAGAGGAGGCTGGGAACAGCCAAAGCAGGGATCAGGGCCGGCCAGAGAAGGATTAGCAATCCTTCCCCGTGTCTGATCTTCTCTATTCCCCAGAAATGTTGAACTTTGCTGGTCCTTCACAAGAGAACAGCAGCCCCTCTGCCCAGCACCTTCACTTCAATGCCTGTCCATGGGGCTGCAGGAGCGGGAGAAAAGCAAGGAGAGAGCTTTTCCTTCCTACTATTCTCCTCCTACTTCTCTCTCCTTATCTAATATTTAGCAGGGGCTTATGCTTGCAAATAACAAGACTGGGCAAGAAAGGAAAAGCCACGAAGTCTGCATCCCCGAGTCTCTGGAGTATTTCTGTAGCTGGGGAGATGAAGTCAGTGTTTAAACTGAGTTGAGGCTGCAGGAGAGGACGAGCATAATGGCGGCAGAACAGCTTTTCTGTCTGCTGATTTTAATTTATTGTTTGTTAAAGGCACAAAGCCATGAACCATGCTTACACAAACCCCATGGGCCATCTTAAAATGCACAGATGTGGTGGGGTCCTGCTGGCTGCTCCCCTGCTTCCTCTGTGTGTGGTGGCTGAATGAGGTGCATGCAGTTGCTCTGCTGAGTGTGTTCTCACAGCCTGCTTGCTTTTAGTGCTTTTGTGACATTGTGTCGGTTATTCACAATTCTTATTCATCTGGGATAGATTAAAGTGATATGAAATATCCATTCTCAGAGGTAAGAAAACTAGCACAAATACAGCATAAACAGCAAAGATAGAATAAAAGCTATGGAATAGCTATCCACGTTAATAGGTCAGGAAGCTATTAAACCTGACTTTGTCTGTTCTTCACAGAGCTGAGCGTAGTATGGTATTTTTTCCATTTGCATTTCCATTTTTCCATTTGGTTAATGAACATGCAATCAATGCCTCTTTGGCACATAAAATAGAAAATTACTTTAAAGAGGGAGGTTAAAGGATTGTACAGAAGCATCATCTTAAAATAGATTCTGAATAATAAAAGACCAAAGTCCTGTGGTAGAAGGGGTGCCCTACATGTCAGTTATAGTTGCAGGTCAACTTGATTGACAACAGTTCATTTCCATGGAAAAGTTAATCTTTACTAATGCAGTTGTCTCAATTGATTTTAAATTCTAATGCATCTCTTGATGGCATGTTTTCAGTTAACTGATAAAAGTTTTGCTTACAAGCCTTCATATCTTTGCTATAAACACTGAGAGAAGATTCCAGCGCCCCCATGTAAAGGAAATTTATGTTCCCATCATTTTTGGTATCTAGAGGTTTCCCGTTAAATATCACTGAGGGCTTATTAATTTAAGGATTGAGTTGTTTTTTAATGTAGATTTCAGAATTAGAGACACCCTAAGCCTTTCACTCACTTTCAACTCATAACATAGCTCAGGTTTTTAATTACACTGGAATATCAGCAGTACTGGAACTGGTCAACCCTAATGAAAATAGGAAATAAAACATCACACTGATGCTGTCATGAATGTCTTCCGTGGACTTTGTAGCTGGCCTTGAGGACAATAAAATCCAATAACAATTGAATTCTCCTCCCACTGTAATCATCAGTTGATGTTGAAACACTGTGAAGGCATTCCTGTGCAAACCAATTGTATTATCAAATTAGCCAAGAGTGCAGGATTTTTGATCATAGATAGAGTCTTATGTAATTATAAACACAGTATCACACATGGCAATAAAGAACAACATTTTTCCATGGTCTATACAATCCTCAACTACTTTAAATTGCAATTTAGGACAGCTAATAAAATGGATTTATTTAATCCATGCTCATAGATGTGCTGAATTTCATGAATGGACTATGCAAAGGGTTATCAGATATGAAGGTTATTGTTTAATTACATTCATTTTTAGACCTCATTAAAAGTTTTTACATTACTATATTTTGAATATATTTTTAATTTGTAAAACAGTTTTATTTTTGTTTAAAAAAATTCTGGTTTTAAAGCGACTATTTGCATATATGCATGAGACAGACTTTTGTGCCTTTGATGCTGGAATTCTTCTTATTGAAAACTATACAAGAATCACATGTAATTTATTTTCAATACTTTTGTAATAAATATTCAGGGTTCCTTCTATCAGTTTTCCCTGAGCAAATCAGATACACAATTTTCACACAACTCATTTGATATTACAGAAATTTTTAGTCCCTCCAAGTTTCTTGGTGCATGCGATAGCATATTTGAAGTGGAAGTATTGCAAAAAGATTGCTCTAGTGTTTACAAGTCAAAGTGAAGTTTAAGATGAGACATATTTTGCAAAATTGTCTCATTGGATTTTATCCAGATATACTTCCAACAACCCCCACTTAACTAATAAGCTCCAGACTATTTCCCATTTTTCCAAAACTCATCTTCCAACAGGCAATGCTCTCCAAAACATTTTCCAGTTAAAAATTAATTTTAATTTTGTGAAAGGAAATGAAGTGAGGTGTGGCAAAAACTGGAACAGGAATTGCGTTATTGGACCATCTATACTCTTCTGAGAAAGGAATAAGCTGAAGACATTCAGACATTTGCATGGTTATAGATAGAAAATAGAAGAGTAAGAGACAGTGCTAAAACTGGTCTGTCAAGAGGACAAGCAAGGTCTCCAACTAAATCCCCCCACTACCCCTCCATCTTGCCATGTGTGAAACCTGGTATTTTCATTTTTCTTGTAGCTGAGCCCTGCCTGTGGGCTGGCTCAGCCGGCTGCAGTGCTGACCTTGGGTGACCGCATCTGGCCTGACCACATTTCACTTCTGTCCGAGATCCTGTCAACAGCTGTGAACATTATGAATGGATAAGAGGCATCAGGAGGGGGTCTTTAAACACAGCATTAGAGCCACTAGAAAGGTGACTATACACAGGTCTGCACACAGCCTGTCATACCATAAACTTATGGTATCTATCCTCCTAATCATCTGTCTCCTAGTGGATGGCCTTCTCCAGATTTTCTTGATTGTTTTTTCCTTATTTGGTTTTTGTCCATTCCCACAGGGTGATTAACCTGCCAGCTGGCATAGAAATTCTCAGTATTAAGGTTGAAGAAAGTGTTAGTTTGAGGAGTTGCTGAGAGCTGGGGAGTGGGATAACTAAAACCATCGTCTTCAGTTATGGCAAATCTGTTAAAAGATACTGGGGCTGGACTTACCAACCACCCTCACAGCAACAGTGTGAGCTTAATTACTCAGTTGAGGCTGTATACTTATTTGTATACATTGAAGTAATATTGGTTGCAGATATTTAATATTGTCTTCCATGATTCCTCATCCTTTTGAGGGAAAACTGTTGCAAAAACAATGTGAAGAATCAAATTTTCAATGTCTGGTATTTTCAGCAGTGTTTTTCTAGTCTTTTTTGGCTCTCAGAAATTCTTACACATTTATACCAAGATAAGTTACAAATCCATTGTTGTAGTTGCTGCTGCCATCCTCAAATAGCAAATATTTTGGCATTGTGACCCCAAACACCTCAGAGATGGCATATCTGGTCTCCAGAATTTCAGCAGAGATCCTCTCATGAATTATGATCACAGGTTCACTTTTGTGATAGCCTGTTCTGCATGACAAACTCTAACACACTTCTTTCAATGAAGTGTTAACAGATGAATGCCCATGAGGAGTCTTGGTCCATAATCCATGTCACTTTGGCACATACAGAATTAATACCAAGTTTGATTTCCCTTTTACACATACATATGCCAAAACAGATATCCATGTCTCATCCCTATCAATGCCCATAAGAGCAGCCTTAAATGTAAATTCCTTACTTGTTTTCCAAAGGATTTTATATCTTATAGCATTCTCCCAATGCCAGTAGCAATTCCTGCAGCACCACATATCTGAAAGGTGTATGGAGACCTACCATAAAGTATTTTTGATAATGTTTAAGTAAGACATGGAAATAGACAGGCCTCCTGTGCACAGCTGCTAACACAGCACTTTATTAAAACAATGGATCATAGTCTGTGAAAGCTGCTGAGAGCTGTGTAGGATTCCGTCCCTTGCCTAACTTGATGGTAATGTCAATGAACTTCAGCTCCTTGATGAGTACTAGACAAATACAATGAGACTGATGCAAATTGCTTATGTTTAGTGCCTGTCAAAACATGACCCAAAGAATATAAATTGGGACAGAAAACAAGAAATGAGTGAGTGAAAGAAAGATATGAGGTGGCACAACCTATGGCTGAAAAATAAATGTGTAAAGAAATGAAAATCAAGAAAAATGTTTTCCTAACTTCTGTTAAAAATGGTTGCACTGAGTAAAGTGTTAGAAAGATATTAGAAACTAGTACTCTCTTTCATGATCCATCTTGCCTTGCATTTTTCCCTTACATTGCCCCAGTTACCTTACATCTGGTTCCACATTTATTTACTTTTTCCTAGTCACAAAATGAATCTGTGATTCCTTTTGGTCTTTTTTCTGCTTACTTCATAATTCATTTTCTGCCAGCTTTACTCAGACTGCTTCTTGTGATTACCAGAAAGATCCTCCAAGATTATTATTCCTCTGAGGCCAAAGTGATCACATTAGAGACTGTCCCAGAATTTTACAAAATGTCACTATTCTTCGTTTGATTCTAACCTAGTGCTGATCAGCCTAACAACACAGCAAAATGAAAGAGGGATAAATGAGTGTGACAATTTTAACATGTGCAGCTGTTTCACCCCTTCCAGGTCCACATATTTTAACTTCATTGCTTACTCATCTGATCCACAAGCAGAGAGGATAAGGGAGAAATGGTAAGATAGAGACCCAAGATGACAAGGCTTTAGTCAGCTTCTTGAGAAAATATCTTTGCAACTCTCATCACCAAATCCACATTATTATCTCCATCTGACACTGGCTGAAAAAGACCTGTTCTTTTATTTTCTGGCACAATAGCAATGGTGGGCACTTTAAATTCCAAATAGGAGAGGGTGAAAATAAGAAAATGTGAAAAGTAGTGTAAGGTATATAGAGGCTGTTGACAACCAAAAAAACTATGCCAGCAACTGGCCTTGAAGTCTTCTACTCAGCCTTGTTCGTGTGAAATGAGGAGCTTCTGTCTGACTACAACTCATTTTAGTTCTCTACGGAGTCAAGATAGTCTAATTCTCAATAGATATCAAGGCACATCTCAGCATAAAAAGAAAAGTAATTTACGCCGTCTGATGGTGGACCATCATGGAGGTTAAAGTCTCCTCTTGCAGGAGTAGTGTTCAGGTTGCAAACAGGTGTTGAAAACAGTTCTCAGCTACTGGTCAGTTTACCCTTTTAGACAGAACCCTCATTTTTCTTACATGCACAAATTTGTCCCATATCACAAACTGCATGCAGATTACTGTGAGGCTATGTTAATTACTCCTCACTAAGTGAAATACACCTTCCACCACTTCCACAGCCTTAATAACATTTTATGCAACATCTCTTTTGGTTTTTCTCAGTGTGCGTGGAAAAATCCATCCTGCCTTATTGTATTTCACAGTACTACAGGTAATACCTGAAACCCAGAGATTATGCTGAATATTAGATAATTGGGTAAGCACAGTAAAGATTACAGAAGGATTACAGAGGGAATTAATGGTTGTATTAAAAATCTGGCACACATGGTAATAAGAATTAGGATCTTTTAATTTTGTAGTATGCTGACCTTATAGTCACAACTGTTGATTTTGTGGATACAAATTGCAGGAAAGAGAGGCTATTATTTAATCAGAGTTAATATTTGGTATCTACAAATGATGTAGTTTTCAATACAGTATTCCTACTGATTCTCTAGGAGAAGAGAACACCCATAACCTGTGCAGTGAATCCATCTATAATAGACATTATAAAGCAATTATCTGCAGTGATTTTCTAGCAGAAAGTGGTGAATACATTTAGAGATACAAACAAAAAATATGGTCAGAGCATGTTCTAAAATTTAACCATGTAAAATGCATGTGTAGGTTTTAGACCAGCATTAGTTAACTTTACTGACCCTCTCCTATGGTGGCTTAAAAAAGACTATATATATATATATATATACATATATATAAGCAAGAAGAGATGCTGACTCCACAAAGCCAGATTTTACTTCCTAAGTAAAAGCTTAATTTAGTTTCTAATAGATTTGTTCAATTAGAAAACACCTACAACAATCATCTAGTCCAACTGTGTGATCACTTCTGTATTTATTATGGAAATATGTGAAACACCCAGAAAGACAGAAACACCAGTCAACATTAACAGAATGCTTTAAAGTGAGAAAAGAAATCCCTGCCACCCTGAATTTCATTAAAAGAAGCACAGATCAGACTTCTGGAAAATCGTTCTTTCCTAAAATGAAAATTTTAGATCATGAAATGATTTAAACCTCTGAAATGTCTTGGAGTCCACCACACACATTTCACATGTATCCTAGGAAGAAATTTCAGGTGAAATTCTTCAGTTGGTCACTGGGTACCAGCAGGTAGCTTGCACCTACAGCCCATCCAGCTGAGACCATGGCTAGAGAAGGGAACACTGTCACATCTTCAGGAGCCAGACAACGGGCAATACCCAGCATCTGACTGACATTTGACTGCTGGTATCGACTTATGTGATAGCAACATTTTGGGGGTATTAATTAATTAATCTGTGAATAAAAAAAGAAAAGAAAGCTCAGTTCTTCTGGCTGTTTGCCCCAGCTATGAGCCATAGCAAGGTATTAATTATTTAAAGCAAAACTCTTTGCTGTTACTGCAAATATTTCTCAGATTTTTCTCCCACATCTTTATTTTTTGACAAATTAATAAAAATAGACTGCTGATTATTTAAAATATGAGTGCAGAAGTGCTACTGCTTTGGTGAGTCAGCTACACATAAAGAAGCTAATACCATTTTGGCTAGAAAATGAAGAGGTAAGATTAGAGACCAAAATAGTATCTTTAATCTCATTTTTCACTGCAAGAGTGCATGTATTTGAAGTCCTAGATATGATCTTTTTTCTTTAATTACACATTGCTCTAAAATACTTAAAAGCTGAAAGGGGCATATGACTCTCATAAATATGCAGAATTGTAAGCAAATGAAAGTTTTAAAATCTCCAAGATTTGAAGCCTTTTTCACGGATTGGAAGAACAATACAGAGGATAAGTATACTACATACTACATATACATAAGTATACTACATATACTACTACATACATACTACATTTAGATTTGTCTTCTCTTTGAATGCCTATCTTGGAAAAGGTTCAGCAATAATCTCTGGTCTACAGATGTATTTCTGGAAGATGGGAACCAGCAGAAGATTTTAGGGTCTAAAAAAAAGCAGACAAGAAGACATGTTAACAAAATATGAACATGACAGTGAAAGCAAAACCAGTTCATAACATTTTATTTCCTAAAATACCGATGGGTGATATTAAAATTTAAGTATCAAGCTTTATTTTTCTGTATTAGTGTCTTTCCAAGCCTATAAATACAGTGGACTATGTTTTTTACATTTAAATTTTATTCCACTATAATCTATAAAGAAAATACAGTTGAAAGTTACAATCATTTAGATTCAAATCAAGTGTATCCTTTTTTTTTTTACTAAAACTGGACAATCAACTTTAGAAAAAGTAATCTGGATTCTGCATAACCCTTCCAAACTGTTCTCCCTTTCCACTGCAAACCTCAAAAATTCCCATCTGAGTAGGTAAACCTTCAGTACAAAATGTAAGGCAGATCAGTGGACGGCAAAGTAGCTGCAGAGTAATATACAAAGAGATACTCAGGTAATGATTAAATTTCCTGGGCCTGATCTACAGCACCTTAATTCTATCCCTTGGATTTGCAGAGTATCTTAACAGATTTCCAACTTTATTTTCCCAGAGTTCAAGCTTTTCAACTCAATATCCTGTTAGAATAAAAACATCTATAGCAGTGTCTCAGCCACAAATATAATCTAAGCATGAAAAATTGTATAACTGAATGGCATATAACTTGGAGTGGTGCAAACTGCCTCTAAAACTTTATTACTAGGCCAATTTAAAGGAAAAATTACTGATTGAATGTTTCAGGATTTTATGACCGTTCAACATTTCTTCAATGACCTCTAATGTGCTTTAAAGTGAGCATCTTTAAAGCCTGGCCTAGACCACTCTACATCAGCTGTAAGGAACATTCCCTGCCAAGGTGGTTTATGAGTTTGGTGACTGTTACAATAACATACATCTTAGCACTAGCCAGTAGTAATATGAAAAAAAAATTGAGATTCACCATTAATGCATGCCCGTGATGGAAAATCTCCAATGCCTACACCAGACCAAAAGCAGTGCTCCAAATTAATTTGCGTGAAAAAGTGCAGGTTTTGACTAAGCCTGATTTAGGCAATGGTTAACTATATCTACACAATTACAGGGCTACCCCAGCTTTATACTACCTTCTTTCTCCCTGGTGCAGCTACTGAGCCAGTGCAACCACTTAGTTGACAGCAAAAGTGAATCCCAGAATCAGGGATTCTCTCTTTCTCCATGGTCCGTGATGGCAATGGATTGTCTTCTACTTCAGCCTCAGCACCTGCATGCAAAGCCAAGATTCTGAGACCAGACCAAATAAAACTGTCCTCATTTTTTATTAGCTCTCTATTCACTATATGCTCAATTGCAATAGTTTAACAATATGATTTCATACCCCAAGGACAACCAACAATTGAATTTTTAATAGGCTTTGCTTCAAATAGAGATACTTCTCAACATTAGTTACAACTCCTGTTGCAGTTCTTATACCTAGAGAATCAGCTTCTCATATTCATACTGGATTTAAGGTAGATCTCAGTAAATTTTCCTATAGACAAAAAATCAGACACCATTAAAATGATTCTTTCCAAATCTAGTGGCTGGCTCTGATGGTGTAAGGAGTCTCTGTCATGTAAAAACGATACAGAAAGGATGTTAAAAGACAAGTTTATTTGCGCTCTTGTGTTCTCTTCCTTTAAATGGGAATAACCCTGTTAATTTTCAAGGATGATACCAAGATTAAATTTATTTAGGTGGATGACCAGGAGAATTTAATTAGACACCACATTACAATAAAGCAAAACAATAGTTAGCTTGGAGTGGAGTTATGATTGCAATTAATCTCCAATGACTCTGCTCTCTAATAAGCACTGCATCCTACACCTGCTCAAAATATAATGCCTTTGCAATTGAAATGCATTTTTTTAAAGCACAAACTCCTGTAAGGGTAGTTCAAAACCTCGTTTTGAATAACATTTTTACATATTTCTTAAGAGAAAAGGTAAATCAAATTTTTGTGTTCTGCATGATTCTTAAGGACTCTGTTCTAGATGCAGTTAATTCTATGTCCAGTGGGTATATTAGTAAAATGAGGCAAGATCAATTCTACTATTGAAGCTGGCACTGAACCTGGCAAGGGGTGCAAAGTGTCACAGGAAGGGCTTCTACAGGTATGTTAATCAGAAAAGGAAGGTGAAAGAAAACATACCATCTGATAAAAGATGCTGTTAAATTGGTACAAGTAGAAGAAGACAGAGGTAATCAGTAATTTTTTTTTGCCTCCATCTTCAAAGGCAGTCTCTCTTCCCATACCTTATGAATGAATGGACAGCAGGATGGGGACTGGAGGAGCAAAGCCCAAACTCTTACTGTAAGTAAAGATAAGGCTTATGACTATCTGAGGAACTTGAGCATGCATGAGTCTATGGGACCCGATGAAATATATCTGAGAGTCCTCAGGGAATTGGGTGTTGTAGTTCCCAAGCCACTCTCCATGGTATTAAAAAAATCCATGGCAGTCAGGAGAACTCCCAGATGACTGGATAAGGGGAAACATTTCACTCATCTTTAAAAGGGGAAAAAAAGAGGATACTGTGAACTACCAACCTGTCAGCCTCACCTCTGTGCCTGGGAAGATCACAGAATCACAGAATGATTAGGTTGGAAGAGACCTTCAAGATTGATGAGTCCAATCCATGCCCTATGAGGGAAGTTCCAAGATGATGGAACAGATCCTCCTAGAAGTTGTGCTAAGGGGCATGGAGGACAGGGAGGTTACAGCACCAAGGACAAGTCTTGTCTGACCAACCCAGTGACTGGGGGACTCCAACAGTGGACAAAGGAAGGGCTACAGATGTCATCTATATGGACCCTGTAAAGCCTTGGACACAGTCCCCCACAACATTCTTCTCTCCAAACTGGAGAGAGATGGAGTCAGTGGCTGGGCTGTCAGGTGAATAAGATAGTGGTTAGATGGTCACATCCAGAGGTTAATGTTCAATGACTCAGGCTGGACATCAGTGACAAGTGGTGTCCCTGGGGGTCTATACTGGGACCAGAGGTATTTAATATCCTCATTAATGACATAGACAAAGGGATCGAGTGCACCCTCAGCAGATTTGCAGATGACCCCAAGCTGAGAGGTGCTGTTGACACACCTGAAGGGTGGGATGCCATCCAGAGGGACCTGGACAAGCTGGAGAAGTGGCTCTGGTTAAACCTCATAAGGTTTAACCAGACCAAGTGCTCGTGCTGCACCTGGGACAGAGCAAACCCCAGTACCAACACAGGCTGGGGATGGACAGATCACAGCAGCCCTGCCCAGAAGGACCTGGGGGTGCTGGAGGGTGAGAGGCTGGACATGCCCCAGCCATGGGCACTGACAGCCCAGAGAGCCAAATGTGTCCTGGGCTGCATCCAGAGCAGTGTGGGCAGCAGGGCCAGGGAGGGGATTCTGCCCCTCTGCTCTGCTCTCCTGAGACCCTTCTGCAGTGTTGCATCCAGGTCTGGGGACCTAGCACAGGAAGGACCTGTTGGAGTGGGTCCAGAGGAGGGCCAGAAAAATAATCAGAGGGATGGCACATGTTTGTGAGGGATGCTTTTTCCTGTGAGGACAGGCTGAAAGAATTGGGATTGTTCAGCCTGGAAAAGAGAAGTGATCTAATTTGAAGTGACCTAATTTTGACCTTCCAGAAACTGTAGGGAACCTACAATGAAGATAGAGAGATACTATTTACAAGACCATGAAGTGACAGACAACAGGGAAACAGTTTAAACTGAAAGAGAGTAGGTTGAGATTAGGTATTAGAAAAAAAAAAAAATACTGTGAGATGCTGAGGCACTGGAAAATGTTGCCCAGAGAAGTTGTGGATGCCCCATCCCTGGCAGTGTTCAAGGCCAGGTTGGATGAGGCTCTGAGTGACCTGGTATGGTTAAAGGTGTCCCTGCCCATGGCAGGAGAAATGGAAGGAGATGGTTTTTTCCAACCCAAGCCATTCTTTGATTCTATATTTTTGTTTTCCTGAACATAGCAGAAATCTAATATGAGTCCTGAAAAACACTTTGTTGATTATCTCTTCTGATATGCCTTCCACAGCTTTTACCGCACAAGTGGGCAATTTAGCTTTACTTTACAATGTGAGAGCAAAGAAATATTTAAGATGTGAAACACTATCTATAATCTGAAATTCTCAGCTTTGAACAATACATACAACAGTTATATAGTGGTTTTAATCCGATAATAATTACTGATATCACAGGAGGAAAATGTCAGCATTAAAAAGAAAAATGGCATGATTTTACTTTACAGGACTCACAATTTTAGCAAGATTCTGTAAGGTAGCAAACATTCCAGAGGTTGACCCTTAGCAACAGAGTTGTGCTTATATTCCTGAAGAGATACAAATTTTCATTTAAAAAAAAAAAATCTCATCAGATAATCCTCAGAGAAAGAAGAACTCTAAACTGGGCACAAAATGAATCAGCACTCACCACTATTAAAATATCAATTAACAAATATCAAGATATCAGTAGATCTATTTCCATGTTATGAATAGAAGTAGCTGAGCTCGTTCAAACCTGTCCTTCCTTAGAGAGAGATGAGACTCTGGTAATTAGTTTTTAAATAAAGCTTTATTTTTATTCGCTCCAGGTCAATAAGAATTGAAGTTAAACCTCACACAATTAAAGCAATATAACACTGCACAAGTTATTGAATTTGTGCAGGGATACTTAATAGAATGTATATTACCATGTAGAAAGGATGTAATGTATCATATCATTCCAAAGTACAGGGAAATTTTAAAGGGCATTATTTCTGCAGATAGAAAGTATAAACTATTTTTTTAACTACAGAAAGAAAAATAATTCTCTCCATGTTTATGTGTGTTATAAAGTATATTTCTATGCATAATAACTGTAATACTTTTGTGCAAAATTTCTCAGAAATTAGATCCAGATACAGAATTCTGTTCTAGGAAATCTCAGTGGACTCCCCTGAATAGTCCTGGTCTTCTCTGTACATATGAAATTCTGCAGTATGGAAACTTTCCCTCCTCTCTATAAAAGAGTAGGATCTGAAGCATTTATCTCAGGTTTAAAGACAAGATTCATGAACATGATACTGGAGTTTATTCAGGGTGGAAAGGGTGAGTAGATCAGTTAGAAAGGATTTATGAAACTAATAATGTTCAGTTCCTCAGTTCAAATTGTATTGTGCTATGGACTAACACAAAACTTCTGATACATAGTGAAATAAATTTCATAGATTAGAAGAAATTATGAGACTGCTACTGTAATGCAGAATTAAAAAGTAAAAATAATAACTCAAGAAATGGTATATAAAGATTTGACTAGAAAATAAAACTCTGGGCAATAAAGATGTAGGGGTAATAAACACTGTCTTATTTTCAGTCTGCTATTCTCCACACAATGAAGGACAGTCCAAGGGCAAGTGCTGAAGGGCTACAGAGTACTGAGGCAGGAATAGTTAAGTATCATCCTGTAGTCACATCAATCACAACAAAATTCCACAGACCGAGGAGAACTGTTCAGAAGATGTGGTGTATTTGCTCTTCAAGCCTAAACTAAATCAGTTTCCTGAATTGTAAGTGAAATTTTGAAATGAAAGATTTTTGAAGTGCTCAACTTGACCTGATAAAAACATACAGATGTAGAAAAGTTTTAGAAATGTGTTGTTGAGCCACTGGATGTGCTCAGGGTGTGATATCCTTTTGCACATGAGACAGTATAAATGTTTATCCATAGAGACCTCCTGTGCTAATATTAATATCCCTCTATATCCTGGTACACAGACTGGGGCCAAATCTTCACCCTGTGTTCTCCCTTGAAGACTGGGGGAGACAGTTTCTGCCTTCCTTGTGGAAGGGTGAGTGGGAGAGCTGAGATGGTTTTACTGGTGATCTGTCCCACAGAGCCTCCAGATCAAGCTGCAGGGAGAACAGTAGGTTTCCTTCTAAACATCTCAGTTACAAGGGCTTAATATTCTTTTAGGAATCTCAGTATTGCACCCACAACTCTCTTGAGTCCAGTCTAAAGCAAAGTTTTTGTACGATGGCAGAGGTGGGGACAGCTGACTCCCATGAGCCATAGGAAGGAGTAACATCATCACAGGAACGGATCCCACACTGATCAAGACGTTCACACAGACAGAAACTGACTTTTGGTAGAAGAAGAGTAACGCTACACCAAGCTGGATGTGAGGCTCATGTGTTCTGCAATTTATACTTCATTGTTGTATACTTTATACAACAACTTGTAGTTGTTGAGCAAGTATGAGAACACACCCTCTCCAGAAAAAGTTTTTGCCTTTGCCTCTATGCATACTGCTTAAAAACCAAGTGTGTGTTTTCCTGAAGTTCTTGCAGTTATTTTAAAAATTTAAAATGTGGATATGCTGCTTTGGTTTTATGAGAGAAGGACAATATCAGAAAGCTACTGTCTCATTGTACTTTTGACTGAAAATGTAGGAAACAAAAAATATCATAGTTCAAAAAGCATACCTAAAAAGCTTGGTGACCATAATCAGTCAGTATTACGTGTCAATTTACTTTTAAAAATAATTTATTTATTTTTATAATTTTTAAATAATTATATGCCTACTAGTTTTATATGCTATGCTCATTTTCATAAAACCTTTTATAATATTTAAGATATTTTTCCTGAAGTTCTTGCAGTAATTGTAACAATTTGCAGTGCATTTTAATTGATCTCCAACATAAACTGAAATGTAAGCAAACAAATATTCATAAATAAATTCATAAAGAAACCACTGATAATCTAAAAAGATACTCAATTTATCATTTTAAACATAATTAAATTGTGAAATATAAAAATGTTAATAAATATTTGCTAAAGTAAATAGATAATGACTCTGTATAACCTTATGCTTACCAAAAAATACTGCAGTTATTATAAAGGGTAAAATGATTCTGTATGAAATTATTGGTTACCAGAAATTACTGCAGTTATTATAAAGGCAGTGTTTAACTTGAAATCAATACATGCTTATAGCTATCAGTCTAGTTTTGTAAGCAAACACTTAAATGACAAAATGCAAAGCAAGACTGAAATTGATGTTGCTGATGTAAATCAGTCAAAGTCTGACAAAATCCTTTTGGCAGCTTTACACAGCAATCACTTGTGTAACTCCCTCTGAGTCTTTTTGCAAGATGAAGCATTTGGTGCTGATTTTCGGTGCTCAGTCATCTCTCCAGAAGGCACTTAGGAGCAGCAATTGGCTTTGCAGTTATTTCCATCACTGTCTTTCAAAGTGATCTTAATGGACCATGTGTTCTCAGTAAAGGGCTTATTTCTCTTCTGAATTCCTCTGCATACTGGGGAAGGATTATCCTGTCACATTGCTGGGAATTATAACAGTCTACTCATAAGCAATCAAAACCCAGGTGTCTCCAACATTTTTTTTTCCACACCCAAGAGACAAGGCCAATTCTGCCAGATTACACAAAGGGGACTTGCAGGGGAGCAGCATTGCTCCTGGAGTCCCAGTACAGAGCAGTACCACAGTTAGAATTCTCCTACCTGGCAAATGTCACCCTGAAGGATGTATTTGGCCAGTTCAGTGACAGCTGTCCCCACTTGATTATGAGAAGTTACACGTTCCTTACCAAATACAAATTTAGTTTTTCTTGGCACAAAATATGATGATTTTCCACATAATTTTTATGTTTTTATCCACATAGTTTTTCTGTCTTAGATGCAGCTTGACATCTTCCCTTTTCTCCAAAACTTCCCAACAAGAACCTGCCCTAACCAAAACAAGCTCTGTAGGAGTCCAGCTACAGAGCTCATGTCTGTGAAATGCCATATCATTTCTGGTGATTGTGGAAGTTCTCAGTAAGAAACAGTGTAAGTGTGTAGAGGAAACCTTAATTACTGTCCTGTTTTCTAAAAACTTCAACTTATCAGCAGCTTAACTCTTTTCCCGAGTTTAGAGAGCAAATGTATATATATAATCACCATTTATGTAGATTCAGTTGATAATTTCCTGGTATACGATAATTTTGAATTATGAATATGTTAATGACAACTGTAGCTTGCATAGCAAGCCTGAATTAAGAAAATCTGCTTTTATATATATATATATGTATATGTGTGTGTGTGTATTTTGCATAAATTACACTCACCAAGAGCGGGAATACTGGTCTAATGCAAAAATATCAAAATATCTCACAGGGAAGTTACTTGCATGTTTGATTAAGTGATGATTTTTTTTTTTTTTTTTTTTTTTTTTGGACAGAGGTTTTTCTTAAGCAATCTGCTGAAAATGTTACATTATTCTTAATGTGGTAAAATTTTGTTTACAAAAACCCTCATGAAATCTATATCACTATATGTGTTCACATTAGAATCAGTGTCTTGATCTAAGTCTTTCAGAAATCCTGGGGACCAGATCCTTACAAATTGCTCCACTCAGCTCAGTGGCATGTGAACTCCTGCCCTACTAACTCCAAAGCAGTTTCCATTCCAGAGCAGCTCCAGTCCCTGCCATGCAATGGGAAGAGGAAAGCAGGAGCTGCAGCAAACCTGCTTGCGTGGAGTTGCACAAGCAAAGCCCAAAACAAATCTTGGGAAAAGCACTTGGGCATGGGCTGGGTGCACTGGATTTCAGGGGAGGAAGATACAACTGCAGACAGATTCCAGAGCATGCACATGGCCTGGATTCAGATGCCTGCCGGTTGGGCACCCCAGCCGAATGCAACCTCTGCCTTCTGGAGAACCTGGAGCCATGCAGGGACAGCCTGCAGGGATGTGCCGGGAGCCATGCAGGGATAGCCCCATCACCCTCCTGACAGCAGCTTCGCAGCCCTTTAGAATGTCTGAGCAACAGAAAAACACTTGGTTCTTTCATGAAGAGTAAAAGACAACTCCATTTGGGCTTGACAAAACCTTAGTTTTGTTGATTTTAAATTAAATGTTTTGTTACCCATTTCAGGTTTATAATTGTGTTGGGCTTGCACGGAGGTGGTTTTTTCAAGAAAGTTACAGTGAAAGCAGTTCAGGGACTAGCTTTGAATATTGACAACCTGTAGAACTGATTAGAGACCTAGAAACGCCTCGGGGCTACACAGGTTAAAAATCAGAGACTTCTCAGGAAAAATCCTTTTCCTTCCGGCCTGGGGAGCAGGTGACAACCGGCCTGGCCCACTCCGTGCAGCAGGCCGGGCCAGGCCCCGCCGCTCTGCTCTGCTGGCAGGGCCGGGCCTGGCCAGGCCCCCGGGCCCCAGCAGCTGCCAGGGCTGGGGAAGGGGAGGCCGCCGCTTCTGACATCCAGCCAGCCCTA
>VXBN01001963.1:149430-161684 GCA_013397395.1 Sinosuthora webbiana
AGATACTGATAACAGAGGTTCAATAATTTTTTCTCCTGAAGCTCTGGTCAGCAATCTTCATCTGGATAAGATAATTCAGGAGTGTGGGGGATTTTCTCCCTCCTCCAGTTTAGCCGGTTTAAATGTTACAAAAAACCAGTCTTTAATATCATATCTTATAGACTAAGAAATACATATATATATTCATCACACTACTTATTTCTAAGTTTCATTAATAGCAGAAGTAAAATAATACAGCAAAACCTTCCCATATTATACCTACATTTTAATATTTGCGAAAAGCCAACTTTATAATATGTATCTATAAAAAGGGAAAGCGTCCATCTGCCTTCCTGGCTACTAAAATCCTAAAATCTGCTGTTCTCCAATCACTCTGACCTGTCAGAATAATGATACTGAGGCCCCCCACTATCAGCACAGCTTTAAAATCCAACACCACAGCCCGAGAGAGAAAAATCTGAGCAAAATATTAACTCTTTCACTGCACAAATGAAACCTGAAGACACTAAACCTCTCTGCAAGTAAGAAGAAAAAGACAGAGTAAGATGTAAAAAAATGGAACATAAAACTGAAGTCAGTAAAAAAAGAGAAAAAATAAAAGTCCTGAGTAAGAAGAATATTAAAGTTGCCTAATTTGAAGTAGACTTCCCTTATAAATATCCCCATAATTTATGGAATGCTTTTTGACAAAATACCAAATTCTAATCATAACTGTAAGCTAACAAAACTGTAATCTAATAAAAAATTTTAAACGAGCACAAATATATATCTATAAAGCCCTCTACTCCCAGGGGAAAAGAAGACCTCTGTTTCTTAAAATAAAAATAATTTTAAAAATAAATAAAGAAAATCTTTGTTTTATACCAAAACAGTCATTCTTAAACTATGCCCGAATAAACTGAAATACCCATAATCACAGCTACAGGAAAAGCTACTAAATAAGACTTTACAGTTTACAATGTTTCCAAGCAGCTGCAAATTCATAACATAACAACCACCAGAAAACTGTTTCTTGTAACAATGTCTCCATGACTTTTCTGAAAAAACCTCCTCTCCCTAAAAACTAGTAAAAGACTATTTTAAAGTAGTAAAACTGACTAAAAATCCCAAGTTTTATCTCCTTATGTTATCAGTAGAAAGGTAAACAGTTTTAAGGGGGAAAAAAGTGTTTTAAAACTTTCATTCTAATTCTTATTATTTTTTTTCTTTCTTGTAGTTTTATTAATAAACCTGCCTTTATACCTTTTAAAGTTTCAATCCTGCTTTGCTTTTCTCCTAATTCTATCGCACAACAGAAAAAAGTAAATAATTCTAGTGAGCACTCAAACCACTACACTAATTTCGAAAACAAAAATTAACAAACATAAAACAACTTCAATAATCAAAAGTGGGTTTTTGGTTCGGTTTGGTTTGGCTTTTGGGTTTTTTTTTTTTTTTTTTTTTTTTTTTTCTCGTTTGTTTGTTTGGTGTTTTCGATTTTGTTTTTGGTTGTTTTGTCTGTATGTAAAACCAAGCACCAGTTTTTTACACAAATTTGAAAGCATTTGCAGTATCCCATCATTTCTAATTTGGTGCACAAAATGGAACCAATTTACGAGCTGAAGTTGTAACAGGTTGGGAATAAAATTCTTCAGCAATGGCAGGGATATTAACAGCAGGAGCCTACAAAAAAAGTTAAAAAAACCCTAAAAATCATGTTGATATGCTCCTTTGTGAGGATATGTGCAGAAAGCAAAATGCAGGTAAAGCTGCAGTAACGCCTGGCTTCAGTTAGCACAGGCATTGATTGCAGTGAAGATACTTGCACAGACTTTTGCTTCTAATGGCAGACATTTCTACCTTCGGTGTGTTTGCTCTCCTGGTGCATGTGTTGCATGGCTTTATTAGCTATTACTCGCCCCAAAATGTTTCTTCAGGGATGTTCTTTTATCCAAACTAAGCACAAGCTTGCTATCATGATACAGATAGTTTCATGTGCCATTTACCCATCTATCCTTCCTCACTACAGGAATCACTTACCTGACTTACTTCTCCTGTCTCCTAAGGGAATTATGACAATAACTTCAAATTTGCAAACATTTTCATCCCCGTTTTTTGTGATGGAATTGCATATATATCTGAGTATAATGCAGTGCATGCAAAACCCATCAATACCCCCTTTTCTGTGAATTAGTCAATAACATGCTTGTACTACAACTATCAAGACTGTAATTTTCTGAAGCAGAAGGATTGCTGTTGCAAAGCTGAAATGGGAATTTGAAAAACATTCACTTGAGTTGTCACACAGCATTTAGACAGCCATTGACCAGGCTGTTCACTGCATATATTTTAACAGCAGTGCTCTCCAGCAAACAAACTCAAAAAGCCAGAGACCTGTACACTCCTTCCTCTCTTTGAGTAGCAGGAAACCATGCACTCTCATATTGCAGCACCAGTAAGCTCACTTTGCACCTGCTTACCAAAGTAAAAGATCCAGATCCAATAGCACTTCTTTGGAGTACTATGTTGCATTTCATCAAGTCTTCTGATTCCTAAATCCTTCAAATGTCCTGATGGGCAAGGTGTGAGATGCAGAGCCCTTCTGCCAGCAGAGACAGTTGTCGGGAAGAACAAAAGAGCATTTCTGAAAACCAGCTTCCAGAAGAGGCAAAACTAATGATATTTACGCCTAGAGAGCTACTCCAGTGCCCCTCTATTACTTGCAAATAACTTCCATGGAAAAGGATAATAAGTGAATATTGAAGAGGAATACAGAAAAATATTTTAGCTGCTTAACACATACAATTATAATATGTTATTATAACATGATGTCAAACTATATAATATAGTTTTATATCATGTCTGCAGCCTTTGTCAGGCACAGCTGTTCATTATACTAATCACTGTACCCCCAAGGCAAGGCTAAAGGAGTTGCCATTTGAATTATGTTTGGAGTGCTGATGGGTGAAAGGAGGCTGTAATGGAAAATGGTGGTACTATTGATGCTGGAGAAGGTTCCATAGCCTATTTGGTACATGATATTTAAAAAAGTGAATTATATGGAATATGCAGCCATATGCAAGCATATTCTGTGTTGCAAACTGCGCATCCCAGCACAGTTCTCCTGGAATACTTCTGCAGCTGCCTTTTACCAGAAGCCACTGAAGTCAGAGTATGAAAAGGGCATTTCAATTGCTATTTTTCTTTCTTATTTGTTTAGTTATTTTTTCAGCTTTTTTTGAGAAAATACCAGAATGCTTTTGTATTGGACAATGATATATATTTCTTAATAGAAAATAAAAACATTTTTGGTATTTTCTACATGTTGTTTGGCTTCAAAGCCCAGCTTCAAGATTCCCAGTTGTTTCAGCTTGTGTAACAACCTTTCTCATTTCCCTTAGTGTGCTACTGTTTTCCCTTGTCAAGGAAATGACTTGAAAGTAAGCAAAAATAAACAATTATTTTTTCTTCCTCTTTGAGTCATCTGAATGTACAGTGCCAAGTCACAGCCTTTTGTCAACCCTACTGAAAATTAGTCCTTCAGCATTTGCTGTCACTAGAGATAAAGTGATATTGCTGACTTCTTCTGGTAACAACAATGTTTGATGCTTCACATAAAGGCACAAATATCTCATTCTGGAGAACAGGTCCCCAGCCAAAACCACTGGCTGTTCTTCCCAGAACTAATGGCACATACAAATAATTATGGAGAGCTGGTGTTTCCAACTTTATCCAGCATCCCTTGAGAGCCTGTAATTTTGTAAAAGGTAATATTACAAGTGCCAAGACAGTATCACTTAGGCTTTCTCCAGCCACAAAGACTAATTTATGGAATATAGATGAGCTACTACAACAGTGCAAGGAATATTTGTGGCATCTGAACCCCTATCAAAGACACACCTTTTTGATAATGGGGCCAGAGAAACACAATTCTTATGATTCTGATAACTAGAAAAAGAAGTAAAATTTCTGTCTTTATGACAGTACAGAACTAAAAACAATAACTCCAAAGTGCAAATGTGTTTTCTTAGTGCCATGAATGTTATGATAATTGCATTAACCCAAAAAATCACTTTACCCAACCCATAATTTTCTGTATAGTTTTGCATTTTATAGATATTGATATATAATAGAGATTGATATTAACTGCAGGAAAATCACATGCCTTTCACTGCCACACTTTAATGACATCAGAACAGAAAGGGAGAATAGCATTTTGATAGAGAATTTAAACATGCTGGGTACCTGGTTCAAAAATCTGAGGCATATTTTTCTCAGCTTGTCAAAAAATTTCAACTCTAGTGCCTTGCTTCTTTTCATTATGTCCTATAAACTTCTCACCAATTAAAAACAAATAAATTATTCTTCAACAGTGAGGTAAGAATAATTTCAGGAGGGTAAAAAAAACTATTATTCAAGTACTTCAAGCTTATATATGTGGCCTATGGGAATCTTCTGTATCAAGAGTCAATGTTACAAGCACTGTACAAAAGCAGATGCCTTGCCTCCAGTGTCACCTCCTGAAATCCCCCAAGAAGAGGAACAATGGAGAAGGGGGCTTGCAGGAAGGAATCAAGGAGGAGAGTAGGGGATCTTTGGTACAAGCCAGGAGGAGCTTGGCTGATAAGCAACTGAAGGGAGGGGTGATTGCCCACAGGCTGGTGGAGAGGATGGCAGAGATCCTCAGAATCAGTGGGAAAAGGGCACCAGAGAGGACATGCGTGCTGCAGAGCACATCCCAAAACTTAAACCCAGATAAAGGTTCAGGCTTTATCTTCAGCTGTGGTATAGTGACTACCATCATGAACTGCTAGGGATTTCACACCATTTCCAGTGTAATTCTACATGACTGAATCCAAGGAGAGCTTACATGACTTTTAAAAACAAAATAGCAAATGAAAAGTATTCCCTCATTAAGAAAACAGTAATAAACCCGAATCCCTGCAGAACACCTTGGTTATATAAACAAAACAATAATCAAACATCTTAAACCACCCACCTCAGTGTGCACAGCCTTTAATTTAACCCATTGAGACTGACAGAATTTGTGCTTATGCCCTTGCCGAGAGACTGGAAACTGACTGCTGCAAGAAAAGCAATTAGTAAGACTACATAAAACCCAGCCTTTCATTTCCTAGACAGTAATGTAGACTAATGCAGAGTGGAAAAAAATCACAAGTGGAATAATTCTGTTGTCACACACAGCAGAAGTAAAAAAGCAAAACAATAGAAAAATTACATTTAGAGGAAAATCAGAAGAAAATCCTCCACTTCCTCTCATTCAAAGTTGTTAGCCAATAACAATAAAAATAATTCTTATAAACACTTAATTGCATCTTTCAGTTGCCACGCCTATCTCCTCTTCATCAATAACTGGCTTGACACTGGAATTCAGAATTTTCCATTAATCTGTCAACAGACAGGCAGTTCTTTTGTCCTCAACTCTGCAATCCTCCATGCTTGTTCATTTACACGGAGGGAATCGTATAGCCTCTTTTCCCATTCCTTCTGCAGTGAGTTACAGTTTTTATTTTGGAAATGAGAACTTGTCCGAATCAGTAAAAAATAGAGAGATGTTATGTGACAAAGTCATAAGGAATAGAGGGTAAGGGAAAGCTAAAGTATTTTAAAGTATGTTAAACACTCAGCAGACCACTGGCAGCCCTTAGAAAACAAACAAACAAACAAACAAAAAAAGAAAATAAACCTTTTCTTTCAAAAAAGAAAATAAAACAACAGATTATTCTGTTGCTTAAAAGATGTTTTAAACTGTAACATAAATTGAATATAACTTATTTTCACCTTATCCAGAGCAAACAAGTTTATGATCCCCAAGGTACCTCTGTTATAAATAAAACAGCTTCAACACTTGCTCACCAAAGACTGCAGAGATCATCATTTCTCAAGCAAGAACCCACTAGGTATTATCAATTAAACTATGAAACCCAGAAAAGTAAGATCACTGGGTCACAAAAGAAGTGGGGTTGTTTTTGAAAAACTGAGATTTTTCAAGGATGCATCACAGAAAGATTTTTTTAGACTGAGATGGAAGTAATGGCAGAAGAGCTAATCATTCAGCAGTGTAGGATAGCAGGTAAGCTGGCTCTTTCTGTACAGAAGAAAGCCTGCCTTTACAGTCTGATGATGTGCCATAAAATGGTGTTCTTGTTTTTCAGCCAGCCTTTCTCCTGAGATAAGTACCCAGTTAGAGACATCATGTTAACTTTTCTGAGGCTGCTTGAAAATATTTCTGAATATTAAAGTAAAATTAAAAAATTCTGAGAGTGGTTAGAGTGTTCTGAACAATTTGAATTATTTTATTGAAAGCCTGGAAATAATGTACCTTGTATGAACAGGACAAAAGGTAATTCCTTTCCTTCTATTTTAAAAATGGTATCAAAGAGATCTCAGAGAAAACAATTACAGAAAAATAGATGTTTAACTTTGGAAATGTTCCACTTGTTTAATCTAAAAATTAATGACTAGATGGATGTTTCCAGGTATATTTGAGCTATAGATCACAGCAAAGAGCACAGTGCTATCTATTTTTAATAGGGAGAAAGAAAGCGAAGATTTTTTTCTTTTTTCATTTAATTTGTCATTTATAGCTTGTTTCAGAGATTCCACAAATAAAGGTGTTCTGTCGGTCCATGTTGATATCGAGAAGAGAAACTTACCAGACTTTGTTACTGACTTTGCAACTGTATATATCACAAGCTGCAATGACTTTTGGCCTTAGGAGAAAATAAGAAATGGAGTCTTAGGTTTGGCTTGTTAGTTTTTCTCTACTCACAAATTGTGTGTGTGTTTTATCCAACTTCACCACTGATGCTGCAACAACTTTGTCCTTGCTCTCATCATCTGTTGTGTGCACAAGGCTGAACACCTCTGACACTGCTGCCATGACCCAAACCCTAGCAAAACTCAGTCAGAACAGAATAAAAAATAGTACCAAGCAAATAAAATGGTCTCCTCCAGAACAAAAGAGAAAGGACCTGATCTCTTCTGCAGTGTCTAGCCCAGGGACTTCGTAGCTGCTCAGGGACACAGGACACAGCGGTGGCAGGGTTGTTCAGTCCCAGGAGCTGAAGCTAATAAACCTTTTCTCACTCTAAGCAAGGACAAACAGTCCCCTACAAACCTTTTGTGTGGCATTTCCCATTGAGACAACAGTCACGGGACTTCCTTTGGCTGATTCTTCTGTTTAGATATATGTCTAAATGCCAAAGGAGCAGGGGACAAGGAGCTGAACAGGCAGACAGAGGAAGTTTCCATAGCCTCCTGTATTTCACAGGAAAGTGTCTCGTGTTGCTGGTGCCCATGTGCTTTATTTCATGTCCCTTTTCAACAGCTTTTCACCAAACCAGCTTGTCAGACCTCTGGTTTCTAATTTGTCTCAGATAAGTCTCTTTTTGCAACAGGAGGTCAGAAAAGTAATAAAAAGGCAGAGCCAGTAGGGGCTTTATGTCCTATCCTGTCCGTCCTTCTGCAAGAGTAAATTGCAACCAAGCCACCTCAGAGAAATGCCTTTTTTTCTCTGATTTCTCTTCACAGCTTGTTCTAATGCACTGTTTCTTGGTAGCTGGAATCCTTTTCTTAACAATTCTTCTATTTCCCAGATAAGCTCAGTTTTGTCTTGTACTTTCCTGCCAGAATTAGTCATTCTTTTCTTCTATAACAAACTTTGATAAATCAGAAAACAAAATAAGATCTTGTACGTTTGTTCATTCAGCTTTTCTCCAGAGACAGATTTTCTTACCACGTGTTGTTTTTTCTCAGATTGTTTTTATTTGCCCATATTTTTCTTTGAGTGTACTCTTCAAAGCTCTGGAAACTTTTTGAAATAAGTCGTCTCTATTTCCAAGATGTTGTTATTTGAGGTGCTCCTTACATAATGTCCTGCTGAACTCCTGCCAATAACTCCAGTTATTCCCAGTTCTATACCTGCACAGTTAATTTTTTATCTTTCAGTTCCACAAATTGCAGTTGTCCTCTCTGAATTTCATCTTCTCCATGTCATCTCTCCAGTCTGTGAATCCTATATGTCATAGAGCCCTGTTCCCTGTTCTTCTTCAGAAAGGTTCTCAATTTGTTTTCACCCTGCAAGTCACTCTCTGGACGTAAAGCAGGACAGACAACCTGTGGTGCCCATTTGAATTCTCCTCTAGACAGCTTTCTTCAAATATTTTCCCTGTTGACTTGTGAAGTTGTTCATCCTAAGTTACTTTTTGCATCTATTTTTCAAGTCCCTCTTTGTTACGATGTCATATGAGACAATATGTAGAACCTTTCCAGGGCCCATTTCTGCCTGTCTGGTACTGTAACACTGGTGGGCAGGTATGTTATTCTTGAGCAATCTGTGCTGGCTTCCATCTTTAGTTTATTGGCACTGAAGTTCTCTTGAAATGATTGAAAAGTACTGGGACAAATATACTGCATAGTGAAAGCAGGCAGAGTGATTAAATATTATCTCTGTTAATGGTAATTTTTAACACTTCCTCATTTCTTGAACTTTACACAACCTCAAAGACTTTTCTATTCACTTTTTCTCCAATTTTTCGAAACAAAAAAATTAGTATCCCAAGGCCTTCCTTGCATGGAGAAAAATGAACTATCAAACACCCAACAGCTACACAGCAAAAAATTGCATTATATTGCTCTGTGATGTGCCAGTTTGAAGGCGCTATTCACACACTATGAGTCAGATTTGAGTTTATGAATTCTACACCTAAACCAGAAATACAATACCATACACAGTATGTTGTACAGTATGTTCCAGTGTGTCTATTGGAAAGAAGCCACAGAACAAACAAAACTCAGTTTCCAGAAAAGATCCTAATTTCCGTTAATTACCGTAGACAATGAAGTTTTAAGGGGAAACACAGAATTTTATGGAAATAAATTTCCTTTAAGCAGAGTAAAAATCACTAGGAATTAGTGGTTTCATTAGTGGATTCATAGAAATGGAGGAAGATTACTACTGAACAGGAACACCATGCTGGGGAAAGAAACCAAAAACAAACCAGAGGAGAATCAGAGGAGGGTAGCATCCAAGGTATCTGTAGAGAAGGGTGCCCACAGTTGTCCAACACCAGTGACACTGTCTGGGCTCTGCAAAGCCTAAGCTGCAAAGTTAACACATACTTTAAAAAATATTTATGCCAATTAAGTGTTCTGAAGAAGGCAAACATAGGAAGTTCATGGGGGTTTGTGTCATACAGAGCATTCAACCTTTTATCTCTTTTGAAAGAGATATCAGCCTCATTTCTTCCCATTTTCTACAATGTGATGACATCTATCTAGCAACTTACTCTCTTCAGGCTCTCATTTAAGGATGTACATCAAATCAAACCTTCTCTACTGGCCTTCAGTTCTTTTGTGTTTGACACACAGATGTGATATTGGATAAAGAGTCAGACATCGTCCTCCTTACTGAATGCATAGTGAACACACTAAACTGTGGGTTAGCTGAATTAAAGTAAACTGAAACATCAATTACCTGTTTTTTAAAAAAATTGTTCAGACCATTCAGTGGTACCAGTTATCTGGCAACTAGCAGGCAAACAGGGGCGTGGCATATCTCTGGGGCGTGGCCAAGGCAGTTTGCATGGGCAGGGCAAGCAGGCAAGGTTGCTAGTTCTCTTGCTGGTAAGGTGTGCTGTGTGTTGTTTGAGGTGTTTCTACTGGCTGGTTGATCTTGGGGTTTCTGTTAGTAATGGTTTCAACACAGTCGAAAACTGTGGTTGGTACAAGTGTATGTGACCAAGTGCAGCCCTCCAAAAAGGATGTGCCTGTACAGAGCCATTCCTGCCCGGGGTGTTTGTGCTTATCAGTTGTTTCAGGGGGTGTTGTGAAGAAGGCATGCCTGAGGTGTGAGCAAGTGAATGACCTCCTTTCACTGGTGACTGAGCTAAGGCAGGAAGTTGAAAGATTAAGGAGTATCAAGGAAAGTGAAATAGACTGGTGGCGTTCAGCACTTCCTTCTTTAAGGGAGGCCCATCAAGATTCAGAGGAATCCCATGCTCCCCCCTCCCAGGCAATGGAAGGGCACCTGGTAGATGAGGGGAAGTGGAAATGGGTCCCTGCTCGGGGAGGTAATAAAAACTCCTCCTGACTCCCATCATCTACCCAGGTACCATTTCAGAATAGGTATGAGGCCCTGGATCTAGAGAGTCAGCCAGATAATTTAGATGATTTAGAGGGAAATTATCTGCCCAGTGAGCCTCCCAATTTTAATTCATCTGTAAGATGGATCTCCACCTCTAACATCAAGAAGAAAAGAAGGGTAATTGTAGTAGATAACTCCCTTCTGAAGGGAACAGAGGGCCCCATATGTCACCTGTACCCACCCCACAGGGAAGTCTGCTGCCTCCCTAGGGCCTGGGTACAGAATATCACTGAGAGACTTCCTGGGATGATTCAGCCCTGTGATTATTACCTTCTGCTGATAATCCAGGCTGGCAGTGATGAGATCGAAAGAGTGTCAGGGCAATTAAAAGCGACTTTAGGGTACTGGGTCAAGTGGTTGATAAGACACGGGTCCAGGTAGTGTTCTGCTCCCTTTGGTGGCGGAGAAAAATGAGGAAAGAAATAAGAGAACTCACATCATTAATAAGCGGCTTAAGGGTTGGTGTCATTTACAAAATTTCAGATTCTTTGATCATGGGACAGCTTTTACGGCATCTGCTCTGTAGGAACCAGATGGGCTCCATCTCTCTTTTAAGCATAGAAGGTTCTTAGCTCATGAGCTGGCAGACCTCATTGAGAGGGCTTTAAACTAGGTTTGAAGGGGGAAGGGGATGCAGGTGGGCTCTCTGGAAGCAGGCCCAAGGGTGGTAAGCCTGGGTTAGGGGTGAAATCAGTAGCCCAGCTGAGGTGCATGTATACCAGTGCAGGCAGCAGGGGTAACAAACAAGAGGAGCTGGAGGCCAGGGCACAACAGCAAAGCTGTGATGTAGTCTCCATCATGGAAACGTGGTGGGACAACTCACAGAGCTGGAGCACTGCACTGGATGGCTACAAGCTCTTCAGGAGAGACAGGAAAGGGAGAAGGGGTGGGGGGTGGCCCTTCATATTAGGGAGGTTTTTGACACCATAGGTATTGAAACTAATGATGATGGAGTTGAATGCCTATGGGTAAGAATTCAGGGGAAGGCCAACAAGGCTGACATCCCCCTGGGAGTCTGTTATTGTCCACACAACCAGGAAGAAGAGGTGTACAACTTATTCCATAAGCAGCTGGAGAATATTTCAGGATCACCAGCCCTTGTTCTCGTAGGTGACTTCAACCTACCAGCCATCTGCTGGGAACTTAATACAGCAGAAAAAAGGCAGTCCAGGAAGTTCTTAGAGTGTGGGAAGGACAATTTCTTGTCACAGCTGGTGAGTGAGCCCACCAGGGGAGGGACTATGTTAGACCTGTTGTTTGCAAATAGAGATGGGTTGGTGGGAGATGTGGTGGTTGGAGGCTGCTTGGGGCACAGTGATCATGAAATTATAGAGTTCTCAGTATTTGGTGAAATCAGGAGGAACATCAACAAGAATCTTATATTGGACTTTCGCAGGAGGCCTATTGGCCTATTGGCCTATTTAGGAGACTTATTCAGAGAGTTCCTAGGGAAGCAGCTCTTAAAAACAAAGGAGTTCAGGAAAACTGGATGTGCTTCAAGACAGAGATTTTGCGGGCACAGGAACAGACTGTCCCTGTGTGCTGAAAGATGAGTCAACGAGGCAAATGTCCAGCCTGGATGGGCAATGAGGGTTTGAAGGAACTTAGGAATAAAAAGAGGATGTAAAATTCTTGGAAGGAGGGTCAGGTCCCTCAGGAAGTATTTAATGGGGCTGCTAGAGCATGTAGGAAAAAACTTAGGGAGGCCAAAGCTCAGTTTGAACTTAAAATGGCGACCTCTGTAAAATATAATAAAAAATGTTTCTACAAATATATTAATGGTAAAAGGAAAGCTAAGACAACCTTTGTTCTCTATTGGATAAGGGAGGGAATTTAGTAACTGCAGATGAGGAGAAGGCAGAAGTGCCTTCTTTGCCTCAGTCTTTAGTGGGAAGATGGCTCGTCCTGAGGACAAGTGTCCTCCTGGGTTGGTAGAAGGTGTCAGGGAGACGAATGGTCCCCCTGTGATCCAGGAGGAGGCAGTCAGTGAACTGCTGAGCCACTTGGATATTCATAAATCTCTGGGCCCAGATGGGATCCATCCCAGGGTGACGAGGGAGCTGGCAGATGAGCTTGCAAAGCCACTCTCCATCATTTACAATCAGTC
>VXBN01001963.1:167269-179446 GCA_013397395.1 Sinosuthora webbiana
CAGGCTCTCTCTCTGGAGCAATAAACATCTACCATCAACCCACGTGAGAGTCACTCTTTCTTCTTCCACGCCAATCTACGCTTCAGCCTGAGGTTCAGACCCACCAAACCTAAGGATACAAACTTTCTATTTGGACCGGTGATTCCAGACACCACCACACACCCTGGCTCATTTTCAGCCACTGTGAATCACCACCCCCATGTCCCTTTCTGTCAAACAGCTCTCAAGCCACTCCTCCCAGAGCCTGTGGTGCTGCCTGGGGTTCTGTGTCTCAAGAGCAGGATCCTGTACTGGACCTTGTTGAACCTCCTGCAGTTGTGCCCTCAGCCTCATGGAGTCTGTCCAGGTCTCTCTTCAGAGCCTTCCTACCCTCCAGCAGATCAACACTCCCACCCAAATCGGTCTCATCTGCAAATTTACTGAGGGTCCACTCAATTCCCACATCTAAGCCATCAATAAAGATGGAAAACAGGACTGGCCTCAAAGCTGAGCTTCCAGCTCCTCCTGTTTGTTACCCTTACTGCATGCATTGGTGTAGAAGCATTTATTATGCTTTCTTTTCCTGAAGTTATAATTCTCTCTTCCCTCTGGAAATTCCTACCCACATCTGGAATTGCTCATTCCACAAGCCTCTGCTTGCTCTCTGACAGGTATAGAAAAATTTAGCAGAGGGGTTTCTTCCAACATGATACTGCCTAAAAGTCTGGTAAACATGTTTAGTATTTATAAGATTATTGTCCCTCTGTAAGTCAAAATATATTCCATATGTATATACAACATTTGAATCATAAATCAGCTCCTGTCTATCTGCATTGTCACATACTAAAGGAGAACATTAAAGGCCATTTTCAAATAAGTAGCAAATCATAAGCCAAAAAAACCCCTTATGCCATTTCAAAATAAATGAACCCAAGCAGGATCTGTGTGCCAATTTCATAAAACCTTTTAACTGTTGGACACATTGCAGGAGATGCAGTAAAACAGCAAATGCCAAACACACTCTTAGATGATTTTCTAGATGCTGGAATGATGTGTTTGAAGCCCTGCCTTTGACAGGTGGGGAAGAACAAAGCCAGAGCATGGAATATGTGTGTCCTCCTCATCAGTAGGATGGTGTGTCTGTTGGGACATGCCAGTTCAGAACTGCAGTGTCTTGGGCAGACAGACAGGGCTCTCATCCTTGGGCACTGGTGGGTGAAATGCTCACAGCAAAAGCCATCAGCCTTTTTTGATCATTCTTGCTATACTTGCACAGGATCCTGGTCAGAAAAATGACGCTGTCAAATTGTCTGGCAGCTTCACTTGTACATCAGCAGGGCAGACAAAAATTCCCCTGGTACTACGCAGTTCTCTCCTTGATATTGTTCATGCTGTCACCTTCTCTGGCCTTCATCCCCTGCTTCTCTGCAGTGATCTCCTTTTGGTCCATTTGCTTAAGAGTTCTTGGGACCTCGTGTTTTTGGGCAGTAAATGGCAAGACTGCCTCATCTCTGGGACAGTGGTGCCCACCCTAGAGGAGCTGACAGCTCCTGGTGAGACAGGCCTGTGCCCATAAATTCTAAGGGTAGCTGTGATGGTCTTCATGCAGACAGCCCTTGATCCACATCACAGTCTGAGACCCATCAGTGAACCTGCAGAGAAATGTCCAAAAATTCACCTGGAGGACCAGGAGACAGCAGCTCTCACAAGCTGTTCTCTGAATTCTCATTTAATTGCCCCTTGGCTATTGACTTCAGTGATATTTCATCTCTCCTGTTATAGATGGGTAATACGGTGATTGGCTCTCGCAATTAAGGGATGAATATTGTGTGTATGTTAAGAGAAGTTTTGTTGATGTGTGGTTATGTTATTGTAGTTTGTTGTCTGTTCTCCCCATAGTCCCCTTTTCCCCTGTGTTGTTGCCATCAGACAGCCTGGGCTGTCAGGGTCGTATGGAGGGAGGGCGTGTCCCTGTTCCCCTTCCATGGGGCAGCTGGGATCGGGGAAAGCTTGTTGCTGGGGAGGCTTGGCATGACAACATCTCACCTCCAGTCAAGCTGCAGGAAGGTCTCCACCAGTGGACGGCGAAGAAGAGTTGACTGACGGATTTTGGGAGACACCAGGGTTGGCTGACACGACACCAGGGGTATAAAAGGCAGAGCAGCCATTTTGTGGATGAGCTGCTGACACTCAGCATGCTCTTAGCATTGTTCCTTTTTCCTTATTGAGTCTTTTGTTGTGTTTGTTGAGGCCTAATAAACCTTTGAAATTTTGAAGTGAGAAGTTGTTTCTTATATCCATTACCTTTCTCCTTTAGGCACCCCCTGTCAAGGTCCTGCTGTAAACTGCTCTGTAGGCATCTTCCACCTGGCTTGCACAAAGGGAGCCCATATGGCTTAGGCAGCTCTAGAGACATTATCGCAGTGTCTTCCTATTGCCACTGAAATCATCTTCCATGGTACCACTTATGCCCATGGTCAGAGTAAAACAAAAGGAAACTGTTAAGGTGAGCTAGAAGGTGAGCTCTACTGGAAACAGCCTTGATTCCCACTCCCTTGGCATTACCATTGCCCAGACTTTGTACTAATGATTGGTTATCAAATTGACCAGTTTCCCTCTACCTGTAAATAAGCCCAAAGTCCCATCTGAAACACATATCAGGAACACTTTACAGCTGAAGAGCACCAAGCAATATCTTTCACTCTCTTTGTGACCCTTCTGTGCTCTGCTGTGCTGTGGTAAGAGGTGCTGCATCTGGAGAGACTGCCCCAGCTTTTGGGAAAACTTCCTGCAGACAAACTATCACATAATTTGTTATGCCATGTGGGTCCTGTCTCAGGGTACTGGACTTATGCCAATGGCAAATGATCTGCCCAGACCTAAAAATGTGCCACCTCATTGGAGAGGTCCTGATCAGAAAAAGAAAAGGCAGTGAGACTGTTAGCGTGTATATGGCCAACTCTTACAATCTCATTCACTCTCTTTCACAGGTAAACTGCTCTTTCCAACCACTCACCAACATGCATATGTGTGCACACACTCACTCCTGTTTCCTTGGTATTTGCTTAATGCATTTTATAACTTTCAAATGTCCCTTAATTTGACACAGGGTCAAATGTTCCACTACCTTCACCCAAGACCCCTTCCCCCTTCTCACATACAGGTTTGAGAGTACATTTTGGGTATGTTTTTAATTACCATATTCAAACAGGTAACCTTTTAATGCCATACTTGGTATACAAACACTCATATTCATTTTGTCTCATCCATTTAAAAAAAATTCTTACAGGATTGTGACTTTATTCTATTTTCTCATAAATATGATGGGAATTCAAATGTTATACCTTTTTCCATATTATTAACCTGCTTGTTCCTCAGACACCCCAAACAGAGAAAAGGACAAAACACTTATTTTGTGACACCTCATCCATTCATGTAAGTCATAAGCCATGGGAGTGGAAAAAATCCAGATGAATTCTGGACCACTGGATCATCAAAGGATGGGCAAAAGACCCTCATGACAAGAGGGACTGTAGAAGAGCAGAAAGTTCTGAGATACAGGAGGTAGAGGAACTGTACTATGGGAGGGTAGGATAAGGCCAAGGACATGACTTGAGCAGCAGTGCTTGTTTGAACTTCTCAAAAACCTTTTTCAGGACCGTAAAATCATAGAATACTTTGAATTGGAAGGGACCTTAGAGATCATATAGTTCCAATCCTCTCCTTTCAGGGTGACCTTCCACTTTACCAGGGTGTTCAAGCGCTTTAGAAGAATAAATTAATATATTGTCATGCTTGTTTGTCTCTTCAAATACAGGTGAGTAGAATGTAAAATGTGAGCATATATGGAGGTCAGAAAATTTAGGCCTCGCTTGATATATTTTTGTTTTCAAGTCCCTTCTTAGTGTCTCTGCTGCTAATGATGTTATACTGAAAAGAGATAGATAAACATAACAAAAATATAGCATCCATCTTGGAGTTTTTTGAAGAATCTCACTACATCCTGCTGTGGAGACAGGAGATAAATATTTTAGGATTATATTTCCATAGACTCACCTTGTGCAGCTTCTGATATAACCCCCAAGCTCATTATGTTAGTATACTTTCATTGACAGTATTATAAATGTCAGTGTAAAATCTTAGAATAAGACAAAAAGCCACATCCCCCATTTGATGGACTACTTTTTGCTGAACTTCTGAGTCACTTCCTTTCAATACTTTCCTTTATCCAAATATTTCTGCCTAAGAAAAGAGAAAGATGCTGAGTTTGTTTCTACAACTTTGTTACACTGTTCAGAAAAAAACATATACAAACCCAATATGTTTTAAAGGTTGAAGGCTCTTTTATATTTATTAAGGCAACACATATCAAATAGAGGGACATGTAATTTTTTCTCTGGGACGTACAGTCCAATTCATAGACTGTGGCCTGAACTTTTGCAGAGCAGCAGTGAAAGTCAAAATTTCTAGTAATCAGCAGGAGTCCATTTACCATCAATAAACATTAGAAGTCTCTTGTGCACCTCCACCAGACTCCACTGAAATAACACAGCTGGATAGCTTGGAAAAAAAGGCTGCAAGTGTTCATTGCTCTATGTGCCTCTACACAAGCAGGAAAAAATAAGAATAATATTTTCAGACTTGTTGATTAATTTTGACTAAATTATTATGTGGTGTGGGTTTTATTAAACTTTGCCCATTTGGAAAATTAAATTGCTCTTTTCAACATAACATTATGTTTACACCTGTAGTCCAGTTTTGAAATGTGTTGGACAAAAGCCCACTTTTAATGATAATACATTTAATGGGAAAAATTCTCTTTTTCTTCACAGACACACACATTAGACTAATTATTCCAATTATTGTAAAAGAATAAATGCATTGCCAGAATAATGGACAGAATTGTGTTTATGCTAAAAAGCATACTTAAAATGTCTTAAAATTTATTCCCAAACCTACTTCTAAATATTACTTTTTATATTTTTACATTTCAGAATGTATTTGGGGGTAAGTCAGTGATGTTATTATAGATGTGAACTATAGTATTTTTGTTGTTTCTGAATTACTGCAGGATGAACACCATGAGAAAGTATTTGAACTATTTGATAAAAAGCTGTACTTTTCTGGTCTGAATTTACCTTTTTTTTTTTTTTTTTTTTTTTTAATTTTTTTTCAGAAATTAAAGAACTAGAATAGTTGCTCTGACTGAATTTCCCTGATAAGGACACTCTGGGGAGAGTCCTGAGTGGATTACTAAACCAGGCACATAGCCACTAAAGAGAAACTGAAAGAAACTTAAGAACAGAATTCAAGAGCAATATTTCTCATAACATGAAAGACTACTTCACTGGTTGGATGTCTGTGCAAAACAGAAGTTTAGAGCTTGGACTATAAATTGCTAAAATTTCCTGCCCTTTCTGAAATCATCCAGTGAAGATTATTCTCCAACAGTAATTATGTTTATGTCACAGGTGAAACTAGTAATTTAAAATAAGTATTCTGGAGAAGTATTCTAAGAAACAGGGGGTGAATTTCTATCAAATCTCCACCATGTTATTAACCCATGCTCCCATTTTGCAACTTTATAGGATCAACAGAAAAATCCCCAGGCACACACAAAAATTAATCCACAGTACATCTTCAACAGGATACAAAATAATATGAAATATTTCATTGATGTAATACTAAGGGGTACTGAGCAACACCAGAATATTCCACATTATTCAACAAACATGCTGCTGCCACGTTAGGGTATTTTATTTCAACCCACATGGGGCACAGTATATCAATCATGATGAATGCTAATTTTATTTATCCCTCTATATTGCTGATGACTGTTCATAAGGGTATTTTATCTCAAATAATTTCTCTGAAGTTCCCCAGGGCCTTACTAATTTTGTTTAGGGCATTTAATGTCAGCTCCTTTAGATAGCAGGGCTACTTTTAGTGGTAGGATGCTTTCCTGAAAAGTATTCCTCTAAACCCAGAAGTTCTCCTTCAAGATCAGGTGAGATGGTGAAACAACAGATGAAATTGTTACGGTAATAAATTGGGTTTGTTTGTTTTTCAAATGTTTCAGCAATGTGAAAAATAGTCTACCCTCAGCCTCAATACCTGAACAAAAAGTACAGAATATTAGGTTGCAATGCATAGGATTCAGAGGTTTTCAGATAATACCCATTATTGAAATTACAAGAAAAAGGTTTTGAGTTTGTATCAACACAGACTTCACATTATATTGGTAAAATTTCTGAAAACACAGCACATTGTACTTTATTATTATCTAATGTGTTTTATTTTAGTATAACTATGTTCCAGGAAGACCTGTTGAGATTAATGTAAAACTCCTGACATCATGAAGCACAAAGCACTCATGCTACATTACAAAACAGGAGGCCTCTCACAAATGGAGGTTTTTAGGGTTGGAAGTGAGAATATATAAATATGATCACGAAACAGAAAAGGTACCAAAAATGCACAACACATTCATGGCTGTTTGCATTTCTGTTGAAAAGCAGACATCATGGGACTGAAATTTATCTCCTATTCCACTTAAGACTCTCCAGTTGCTTTACAAACAAGACAAAATTGAGACTAAATCAGGCAATCTCTTCTTCTTAAATGTGAGATTTATGTCTGTTTGTTTTATCTCTTTTTATTTTATTAATGGCTTTCTATTGCCTGAATCTGACAAGTACTTCTAAATATACCATTTTATTTAAGTGTTTCCTTCTGATTTGTGTATGTGTGAAATAAACTATCCTTATACACATGTGAGAAGTGATGTTGAATAGGAGGAGAGACACCAGATTTTAATACCAGTGTCCCTTGGAGTGCTGTCAGAAAACATGTGCAGCAAGATCACACTCTGCCATCATTATGATGCTATGAATATTTCAATTAAAATTTAGCTTTCATCTACAAATCAAATCATAATTTAAAGAGTAACTTCCAAGCCATTTCAAGTCTCTAAATGCTATTATCTCTCTCCTTTGTTCATCTACAGCTCAATGCCTTCAGCTTCATTTCAACCAAAGCCTGAGTGGTACATTTCCCTTGTATGAAACCCTCTACAGAATTCAATTAATTTATTCTGAAACGCCATTCTTCTGCACCTCTGTGCTTCATCTGAGTAATTCCTTGTTACAACTGCATAGCTCAGTCTGAATACCAAGCTACAGGATATGACTTCAGCCCTTCAGCATTAGATATGGCTGTGACTGTTACATACAACAACAGTTAAAATAAAGCACAACAGAAACACTAGATTTTTTTCTTCATCTCTGAAGAGTAATTAAACATATTGTATGTGTGGCAAGGCTTTAGTAGCAGAGGGATTTGAGAAGCTGATCCCAAGCTGGATAGAGCAAGTTCTGACTGGCTCCTGCAACTGGCCTCATCAGTGGCAGCACCTCTAGAATAATAAGAAAGAATTTTGGAAAAAACTGCAACTGCAGCTGGGAGAGACAAGAGAGAATATGTGAGAGCAACAAGTCTGCAGTCGCCAAAGTGACTTCACCAAAATGAAGAAGGAGGGGCAGGAGCTACTCCAGGCATCAAAGTGGAGTTTCTCCTGCAGGTCATGGTAAAGACCATGAGACAAAGAAGGTTGTCCTCATGCTACCAGTGGAGAACCACAGGGGAGAAGAGAGTCACCTGAAGCCTGTAAAGGAACATATCCTGGAGCAGGTGGATGCCTGAAGGAGGCTTTGACCCTGTGGGAAGTCCATCTCAAAGCAGGATCCTGGCAAGACCCATGGTCCTGTGGAGATGCTTGGATGCTTGGAGATGACAGGACTTCCTCATGGGGAATTGGTGCTAGAGCAGTTAATGAAGAATAGCAGCCTATGAAAATGACTCATGTTGGAGAAGTTTATGGAGGACTGTGTCCCATGGGAAGGACCCCATATTGGAGCAGAGAAAGAGTGAGGAGGAAGGAGCAGCAGAGTAAACGTGGGATGAAATGACCACAGCCTCCATTGCCCACCTCCTTGTACCACTGTGAGGGAAGAGGTAGACAAATTGGAAGTGAGCCCAGGAGGAAATGAGGGGTAGAGGGGAGATATAAGATTTACTTTTGATTTCTTTCTCATTATCTTACTCTGGTTTGATTGGTAATAAATTAATTTACCTGGTTCAAATCTATCTTGCCCACGGTAGTAGTTGCTGAATGATCTTTCTCTGTCCTTTTGTTAACCCATAAGTTTTTTGTTGTATTCTTCTCTCCCTTGTCCAGTTGAGGACAGGAATGATAGAAAAGCTTTGCTGGATCCTGGCCCCATAGAGGTCAACTCACCATGGATCTATATACTAAAGTATGGTTTGTATTTACTGGAAGCACCTGTATTGCCTCCTTGAAGTTACTTATTTTTGTCAAAAACAAGGGCAATTGTCAGCTTTCTAAGGCCACAGAATCAGACACCAAGGAGCAAAATTCTTCTTATTTTCTTCATGCTCTTCACTTCAAACATACAAATAAACCATCTTTTGAGACTCAAGTATTAAAGTGTGCATATTGGTTATTGACAATCTGCCTAATACTTCATCTCTGCCCTGAAGAAATGAAAAGGCTGTTTATTTCAGTGTTTTTTTGGAGTGGAGCTCTCTCATCATGATTTGTGATAGCATTTGCTAGATGATCTAGCACACCCTTCAGCATCATGTCTGTGGGGTCTGCAGCGAGACTCAGACTCATGCACTTCTGCCTCTGCAGCAGAAGAACACAACCAGTCCTTCACAGAACTGTGGGTGATCTCAATCGAGTACTAAGGGCCAGATTTTATCAATTAAATGACTGGTTACATTTTCTCTTAGGTTCAAGAAACAAATATTTCAGACCAGCTGCTGCCATCAATGTGGGCAGCAGCAACGAACTACTCAAGGTGAAAAGAAAGCAAAACCAATTTGCATAAGTATTGCTAATGTTTTCAACATGTTTTCACCTGGTATAGAGCACTGGATAAGTTTAATCAGTATTAGAATGCACAGAAAAGAAAATGTGAAGCTCATGGCATTTCGGTCGCAAGATTTTTCCAGTATGTGCAACTGATTTAATAATAGCTATTTAGTGTATGCCAAATAAAATTAAAAGCAAGTAAAAAAAATCATAGAACATAAAACACAGTCCTAATCTTCTCTGTCTTGACATTCATTAACTGCTTAATTAGGAGATTTGGAATGGTTTTGTTTGAAACACAAATTAACTGAAACTATCAGTCAACAATTCAAGTTGTATCTAAACCCAAACATTTTCCAAATGAGCAACCTAGCAGTTGCTCTGCTACACAACTTAAATTCGCCTGTGATGCATTTTAGAAGAAAAGTATTGGGAAATGTGTAATTTATGGATAATTTCAAGAAGTCTTTATTTTTCTCATTAAATTTAAAGGCCTAAAAATCTCTAACATCAGAAAGATGGAACTGGTAACATGAAGTAACATGAAAGTAAAAAACAAGAATAAATTAAAAGTTAATTCTTTTGAGTCAACAAGGCATGCTAATTCCTGAAATAAACATTCCTCAAGTTCAGAAACATGTCTGAAGAAATGCAATGCAAATGGGCTTTGCTCGTCTTGTGCAGAAAAGGAAAACAATCCTAAAATCTATTCCTATCAAATGAAAAATATTCAGAAGCACATGCTGTCATGATCTCAGTTGCAAAAATGACCAGTAACTGCACTGCAATATTTAACACACACTAGAAACTGAATGACTAGATAAAAAAGCTATCAGGAAATTTTATAGGGCTTTTTTGTCTGCTCCTGTGAAAGGAATAAACTGGCATTCTGAAAAATTGTTTCATATACTCTGGATGCCAGAGAGAAATGAAACAATTGCAAAATGAAAATGACCATAAATGCAAGTGAATTGGAAAAGTGGAGTGGCAGCTTTTTACTGAATTTCAAAAATACATTTTAGATAAAGGGTATGGAAGATGGTTAAACTCAGTCATGTTCCTGGGTTGTTTATATCCAGTGTTTTTACCAGTTATATAACACAGAAGAGCCACTCCCTAAAATTTGCCTCTGCATAGACGTGTTTCAGAAAGGTTAATAAGTAAGTTTTGTTTGCTCTGTTCCTGCTTCAAATCCACCACTTTTTCAGGCCAGGTTCTTCCCATCCTTCTCTGTGCCAGTCACAGAAGAAATTTACATTCTGCTTCATTTCTATTTTCTTCTCATACCCCTGCCTAATGCATTTATGAGATCCCTAATGAAGTGGAAATGTTCATGCCGACTGAAGGAGGAAACAAGACATTGGGCTATGTATGAATAACGTGTGAAGAATCAGGAACAAAAATATTACGCTAGAGTGGAAAAATAAAGATGCATTCTCAAATAATTTCCTTTTCACTTTTCCGGCCAGCTAACAGTAAAACCAGGAAGGCTTCAGGGAAACATGATGGCCACCATTACCAAAAGGACCTAAGTGATACATGGGCTGAAATTCCATTTAGACATAAAAGGTACTTCAGTGTCCTTAGAGGCAGGAGCTTAATTGTGCCAATGCGCTGATGTGTGCACCTGATTGATTTCAATCACTTTCAAGAGCACAGCCCTTAAACTCTTTCAAAGCATGACTTGGACTCCTAAATGACTTCATTTAACAGTATTGTGTGAAAACTGCTGGTTTCCAGATGACTTTGTATAAGACACATAATACATATAAGGCATTTAAGAGATTAGGGACAGGATCTTGAGCATACTTCAGAGGACGGAAATGGAATACAGGCTACAAGGCCAAGTCATAACTTCTCAGGTATAAGGACACCAAGAATTGTTAACTTACCAGAGCCTTAAAATGTGGAAATTTGTGGAAATACGGCAAAATAAACTCAAAAAGTTTCAGAAGCTCCTCCAAAAGGTTCCACCCCCACTAATGGTACTTGATATTCCAAGTGGTGAGACAAGTCTTGTTCATGAACAGAGGTGGTTAATGAATTACCACATTAATTAGCACAGAAATGTGGGGTAGGCTTTGCCTGGAACAGAAGAAATCACTCTCCAGTTATTAAGAAAACTGGAATGGGAAGAACCACAGATTTCCAGAGATTATAGCAATGGCACATGATGAATTGAAGCCCCAACCCAAGCCATAGTTAAAGCCCTAAAGTCATAAAAAGTAATTCTAGAAAAGTCTTAACAGGTAAAGTAGCTTTTAATTTTACCTAACAGGTAAAGTAGCCTTTGATTAGAATAAAATTCTTGACTGCCAGTACTATACTGTATGATAAGTCAAAAAGTTCCCTAAGAATCAAAGAAAAAGTTGTGCCATGGTCACAGACATTAGCATCAAACAAAGATGGTACACCAGGTGCAAATTGAAACACCAGCTCCACAGATGCTGCAATTTTGTCCAAGTATATAAAATAAACTGTAGCAAGATACTGTAGCAAAAACCTTTTCCTACCACAAGCCTTGACTAAGGGTTTTTTTTTAACAGTTCTTTAGTGGCAACCTGCCCCTTGTCTGTAAGTTACTGCGTTGAAGAGAGATATTGACTTCATGAATAATTTAGTTGAAATACATAACTTTTTATCACTCCGCAGCTTTACAAGGAAGCAAAGAAATCACACCAATATTCTTGATAATTCTTATCCTTTGAACAAAAATCAGAACTCAAACTGAGTTTATAAAAATTGATGTGCCTTTTTACAACTGAAATTATAGAGCTAATATTTAATTCCTGAAAATCTAGTTTACCTAATATCAAAGTCTGGAATTGGAAAGAATAAGGTGTACCTAAAGAGTTAAAGATAAATATCCCTGGGTAATGTTGGTATCTACTAAATCCTTTCAGAGTTTTTTTGTTCTTTTATTCCTACAGCAAATCTATATCACTCTGTAAAACTTTCAGGTTTTCTTTTTTTTTTTTTTTTTTTTTTTTTCTTTTTCTTTTTAATCATAATCAACAGGGAGAACTATACCTTGCAGTTCTGAATTCTCAGATCATCACCAAGTTCAATTAAATTGAACTGGACCTACCAGCTTTCACTAGAGGTATTCAATCAGACCCAAGAAAAGAGGAAAACATAAACAGTAGATGCTTATAACATGCAAGTGTTTCTTTCAAAAACTTCTTCACGTATCCCTATATTTTGAGACATTTGGGGAATCATTTCTTTATTTCCAAGAAGGTTAGGTTCTCAGGAGCCTGCAATTCTATGGCATATGGTATTTTTTCTCGTTCTTACTCTTT
>VXBN01001963.1:179514-215035 GCA_013397395.1 Sinosuthora webbiana
CTGCATTTTAAGGTACTTTTGAATATTGCAATTAAATATTTGCTAGATGTTTTAAGATTATTTAGTCAGGATTATTTAGTCATTTAAGTTATTCAAGATTAGTTAATCTAGAAATGCATGAAAATGCATCTTAGAATAGAATATAATATCAAATAAAATAATCTAAGTTTATGCATGTATGTTTTTATTATTAAGTTTATATAGGACATGTTTCTGACTTTTTCAAAGGGACATTTTTCTATAAAGATGTGATGCACTTTTCTTGCAGAAATACTGAGCTCTGGGTCATTGAAAAACTGATTTTTTTTCTCAGTTTTTTTTTCAGGTGCCATAAAAAAGTTTAGATTTTTTAGAGTTCTTGTTAATTTAATGATTTTCTGCTCCTTAGTGCTTCAATTCCATTAGCTTTAAATTTGCTTTGTAATAACACTTCCATTAAGGCCCAAATCAGTTAGTTGTATAGGTGTTTTCAGTTTTAGTAACTGAGAACTTCTATGAGTTCAGTTTTTCATCTGAAACCAGAGGCTCTGGCCTGTTTGGCTGAACTGATTTTGCCTGGCATAGAGCTTTTATTCTTATAGTCATTTTTATGGTGTTCTATTTTGGATTTGCACTGGAAACAGCGTTAATAACACAGGGATGTTTTAGCTGTTGCTGAGCAGAGCTCACACAGGGTCAAGGCCTTTTCTGCTCCCCATCTCACCCCATGAGTGAAAAGCTGGGTGGGGGGCACCACAGGCTTAGAGTTGAACCCTACTGATTACAAGGATGTCCCATCCCACGTGACATCATGCTCAGCATAAAAGTCTAGGGCAGAGGAAGAAAAGTTTGCTTTCCCATGTAACCATTATGTATGGTTGAATGAAATGCACAGATTGTTTATTGCTTTCTGGTGCTGTCCAGCACAGCAAAATAGTTTTATTCAGAACGTTGTACAATTTTCAATGACTTTTGTTTGAGATTTGGGTATTTTAGATTGTGTTTATCTGTTGCAGACCTGTGATTTTGACTACAAAGTTTCAACTGAATTATAATAAGAAGAACTCTAGGGTTTTTAATCTACAGAAAACTCCAGCTCTTGTTCCCATTTGCCTTACATAATTTCAGAAAGCATCACTGTCACGGTCAATTGTATTTCCAAGCACTCCAGATAATGGCATAATTCACATAAATGAAAAAACTATGCTTTGAACTAGCATAGCCAAAGCACTGAAAGCCACCCACTGGGTTTTCCCTCTCCCTTCCTACTTACCTCAGTTCAACAGGCATGGATGGCTCAATCTCCTGCATCTTACCAGGTCGAGTAGTGTCTTCCTTCATTCCCAAATATCTTTTTTCTCCAGAATAATGAAAATGTATTTGTAATTAGAAAATTGTTTTCCTCAGCTACAGAGTCTTCAGACTCCAGTCTCTTGTCATCTGGCATATCTTAAAGCAACAGGGAAAGAAAATGAGACAGCCCACACCTCTACAATTCAACAGACAACTTAGCTGGTGTATCAGGAGCAGCTGGCTGATTCTGGACACAGGTAAAAGAGATGTACTGCTGTCAGAGAGAGAGAGAAAAGGGCAAACCCATGCAATTTCCTCTCATCCATCAGTCAAGTTCAATGGAAAATAAGTAACAGAGATTGAAGGGAGAATTAATATAAAAACAAGTAAATAAACACTATAAGACACGGAAAAAGAGAGAGAGAGACCGAAGGAAAAGCTTTATTTTGGCACTGGAGAAATTCATCCAGGCAGATTATTCTAGAGATATCATATATCTGTCCAAACCTTAAGTGACCAAATATCCTTACAGGTTCCACTATGGACAGCATGTGCTCTCACATTAAGTCAGTCTATTCAACTGTGAAATACTAACGTTTATGCTGAAGAAAAAAATATACAAATTTATATACTGCAGTGTATAGTGGATTGCTTCTACAAGGAAGCACTTTTCCACATAACCTCTGAGCAGGATGATGGATGAGTGCCTGAAAACCACAGTCTAGCTGCAGCATGGTAACCTCTACAACCTCACAACACCTCCAACAAATAGATAAAGCTTAAGACTGTTCAGTGATACAGACAGACTGCTGTGATACAACCCACTGACATCTCTTGAACATATCGTTTCTTACTGCTGTAAGACCACAGGCCGTATGGTAACAGATCACAGATTTGATTTTTGAGCTGAAAAACTCTAAACTCCCAGAGAAATTAGTTGTTTCTTTTGGAAAAAACTGTGGGAGAATAAACCTCCAGCTGTTTAACACAGTTAACCACTAATATCTAATCATTCAATGTCATTTTTGTTCTCTCTCTGAACTCTCACTCCAAAAACCTGCCACAAAAAGGAAAGGGGATGTTGCATCACAATATTTCCATGGTAACCACCAAGCCAAGCAGGATGAGGTTTGTGCTTGGAAGCAAAGGCACAGGCTTTGGCTTGGTTTGCCATCAGTAAAGCTCCTCAGACTAAGCAGAGTGATTGATTTCAAAAGCTGCTCAGATTAAAAAATAAGAGCCAACCAACCACCACCACCAAAAAGCTAGAAAGAAATGATTTCTTTTTCTAATGTTAAATGTCTGGGAGAAAGACACTAAAGTTTGATTGCAGCTTGGAAATAGAGACAACATGCCCTTTGGATCCTTATGAGAAGTGGCTTCAGTCCTGGTGGCTTTGAAGGGGAGGATTAAAAATCATTATTTAGGCAATAGGTTATGGTAATATTTCGCTTTCATCTTCTCTCTCTATGTCATTCTTTTGGTTCTCCATGCTACAATGATGTTTTGGCAGAGTTCACATTCATTTATGAAATCTTCTATTTCTTTACTTTATTAAAAATGATTTGCAATGTAAAGTAGAAATTTGTTCATCTGCCTTCTCAAATAGAGTTCATATGCAAATTTCCTATTCATCTCTTCTTTATTTGGTATTGAATCAGAGTGTTTTTTCAGCATTAGAGGATTTTCTTTCTCTCTTGTTAAGGCAACTAGCTGTAATCCTTACTTCCTTTGAAATGTATATTATTTTTATAATTCATTCTTTCCTGCTATGGGAAAGAATAATACTGCATAATACTTTATAGACAAAAGACAAATGGCTAACTTCATCCACAGAAATAATAGGAAGTGCAAAACCATTCTGTCTTATGTTGCTAAAGACATATCCAGAGTAGACAGGGGAAGTGGATGCTGCTTTACTTCTATTTGCCCTCAGAAGTCAAATAAAAACAGTTTGTTTTTCCCAGAGGCTTATAGGAATTTATTTAGTTGATACTAGAGATGTACAGAGACAAACATGTACTTGTATATTTAGGTCTCTTAAAATGTTCTTAAAAAGCTTTTCCTGGGTTCTGTTAGGGTTAACAATTTTAGTTACAGGGAATTATCTCAAATCCCACAAAATGTATGTTAAGTGTCAGAAACACTTTAAACTACTGCAATCTGGACTTGGAGTCATTTAGTTTACATGGCCAAAAATAGGCAGGATACAAGGTGAAAGGAAAATACACCAAAAACTGCATAATTGATTATGAGAGTGATAGGAGTGGCCAGACACATTATCTTAGAGGTTAAACTTGAGAGCTTGGCTTTTCTGTCATTTTGGTTCCTCCAGGTATCTTTCCCTGCTCTGAGCTGCACAAGGCCTGTCAGCAGAGGCTACTGCAGCAAGGGAAAGCATCACCTTTCTACTGGATTAAATCTGGACATAAGAACCCTCCTAGCAGGAAGTTTGTGGGGAAACAAGGAGGACATAGTGCAAGGGCACCACTGTTCGTTTCTAGGAAGGTTCTGGATACATGTGGCATTAGATTGTTGAATGTATGTAGTGGTTTACACTTACCTTTCTTCCCAGAGTTTCTTGATTGTAGAGTCACTGGAAACACGAAAGTCCTACTCTTCCTTTACAAGTTTTTGAAACAACAATGAATGGCTCACAAATAAAATATTATCTACCTTTTATTTCTCTATAAAAACCATGCAGTATATGGCTCCAGCAACCTAGCCCTCTTAATAAAACACTGCTGTATTTACAATCTGTGGTTTCTTTATGGTGTGTTTTTGATGTGTTGTTGTTGTTTGTTTGGGTTTTTTTTTAGTTTGGTTGGGTTTTTTAAGTTATTATGATTAATAGATAAGCACCCAACTTGTACAGAGACATTTTTATTATCAGAAGTTCAGGAATTACATCTCTGTCTAGGGGTTAAGCAAAGACACTGCCTAAACAAATGTTGTCCTTTGGGGCTGGCACTGTCAGCAGTTACCCCAACAGTACAGAGCAGACATGCTGAACACTGTTATAAATACTCTTCATATCTTAAAACTATCATCCACTGAGCAAGGACTCCCACTTAGCTGACAAAGTTGACATTTCCTATGGAAGAAATTTTAGGCAAGCAGGAGAGACAGATTAATTATTTAGATCAGTGGCCCCCACAAATGTTCTTCCTTCTCAAAAGAAAGGTATGCTTTTTCTCACTAACAATTACCGTCTGGATTGTGGTATCTTTGAGAGTGTAGAGATTTCCAATTAGACTCTTTAACTGACAATTCATTTTTCATGTCAATAGGATTTGAATATTCAAATCCCCCAACTCACTTTAAACAGACTGCCATGGATGTGAGAGTAATAGAAGTTCTGCAAAAATATTCCTTATTTTTTTTCTGCTACAGAAATGACACTTGCATTTGCTTTAAATAAATTACCACCCACAAGATTTTAATTGTTTTGTTGTTGATGTTTCTGTAATTCAGTGGAATTGTTCAAATATATCTGTCTACTACAGTGTTGCTTATCCAGGCCAGGCTAATGATTCCAGGCTCCAAGCGCATAGTTTGCATCAATTGTAGCACTCCTGTGTACCTTTTAGAAGATACAGACCCAGTTTCCTCTCTATAATGAGAACAAATGGACAGCTCAAGTTCAGAATTGCTTTGTTCTCTCTTTAACTGTTGAATCTCTCCAAAGTAGAAAAAAAGTATTTTGTTTTGAAAAGAGCCAAAGTTTTTGTCTAAAATGAGCAGGGGGAAAAAATGAAAAGAAGAACTACAAATGAAGTAAATTATTATTTAGATGCAGTTCTTTCAAAAGGATTACTGATTTTTCACTGTAATAGATCAGACACCTATTTTAAGATCTAGATAATTTAAACTTCCTTAAAAATGCAATGCTCATCCATAAAATAAAGTGCAACTCAACCTATGCCTTCTCACACACCCATTATGAAAATTTTTCTTTTCTCTTTCTCTCATTTTTTCTGATTCTCAAATACCTGTTAGTACCTGTAGCATTTCAATGTGTCTTGAGGATCAAAATAAATCTAGGAGGAGGATGAATAAAAACAAGGGCTAGGGCACATCCCAAAGGCACAGCTGCACTTCTAGACAAGTGACTTCCACATCCCAACTATTCCCACCTTGCACAGAGGAGTCTTTATGAAATAATTCCTGAGGCTTTACAGCAAGTCTCTTTTTGAAACAGCCCTGATGCCTCTTTCTAAAACATATAGAATCAGAGAGTACTACACACAGCACTTAGAAGAAAAAAAAACAGTGAAATTTTAACACTAAGCGCTGAGATAGAATTTCAAATTGAAGATGGAACTTCTAACCTAAACAATTCAGAGATAAACAAAACATTATCTCTATTCCCTTCTCCTCTTCCCTTTTCTTGCAGCAAAGATGCAGGTAACTATGTCTGCCCTTTCCTCAGCTGGAGCAGTCCACCTGACCATCATGTTATCAAAAGTGTTTTCCTATGCATAACACTAAGGTAAAAGAAACAATTATACTATGGTACTTCTGGCAGAAACAGCAGCTAAACTCTATGGCTGCTGGATTTATGATTCTCTCTCCAATGCTTCCCTAAACAGTTAGAGAAACTGAAGCACACTGTAAGGTCTCTGTGGATTTCTGTATTTGTGGAATTGCTCAAACATCTTAATTTTCTTCCATAAACAACTTATTCACTGAAACCCAGACTACTGAGAACAACAAATATTTCAAACCAGTTAAACAGCTAAGACCTTTCTTTATCAAATTTTTTTCATTATAAAATGACAGTTGTTTAGAAAATTGCCAACCTTTAATTTTAATTAAATTCCAACATTATTATTATTATACTTATTATCACAGAATCATTGATGTCTCATGGGAACCCAGAATCCTAACATCTTGCTGACCAAAATGGGAAATCCTACGGCAGCCATTTGGGCAATTTTCGGTATAGTGTTCATTGCTATCATCCCATAAAACAAGTTATTTTCTGCAGAACTCTGAATATCCTAAAACCAAACCCCAGAGCTACTGTGCTGAATCTGCAAGGCAGAGCATCTGTTTCATTGAAACAGAACAACGGAGACATCCAATGGACCCTCATGTTTATTACAGCTGATTATTTCCTATTCTTACCATTACTTATGCCAATTCCACATCATATGTCACTGCATCTCCTGCTCACAACCACATCCTATGTCTTCAGTCTCCATGCACCCTACCTGAGCTGCTCTGCACAGCAGAAAGGATTCTAGTTCCTGACACAATGCTGTCACATTTTCTCTTAGTGCACTTTGGAGTTTTCACAATTCATTCAATACTGTAAGGTCCATGCATATAAGAGACAGTGAAAAAAAAAGGTCTTTTTTCCAATTTACAACCTTTGGATGTAATTCAACATTAGGATTTGGTTACATCATGACTTGTTAGTTCCTTTTGCTCCTCTAAGTGTCGTTAGCTACAGTCTCTTTCCAAACTGCTGCAATTTTGTTATAGAACAGTCTTTCTCTTCTGTTAATATGCTTTATGCAGAGATACACAGGTCAAAAGTTTTCTCTATGTACTGGAACCTCATACATTTTGTTTCTCTATGTGAATCCTTAATCACAATCAAAAGTGAAGGCAAAAGCACAGGGCTGGGATGGCTGGAACCTCACCCTGCAAAAGAAGGCTCTCTGTGCCTTTTCCCATGCCAAACTGTTGCTAACATCCGTTCCAGTTCCGGAAAGGGTTATGGACAAAACAAGATCAGAAATCTGATTATGTTAATATTTTCTTTCCACCTTATAATTAGAGTTGCTTCTACAAATATTTCCCAGGCAAATAATGGTATGGACTGTGAGTATTGCATAAATGCAGACCCATAGAGATAAGGAATATTGCTTTTTCATTTGTGAATTCTTTAAGAGAACCACAAAGAAGAGCAAAAGAAACATCTTTACATCCTTGCTCGAGTAATTATCTCAATCATTTCATTAAATATAAAAACATCTTAAAATTTGGACATGGGATTGTTGTTGTATATTTTAACTATAACTAGATATTTACTCTGAAGGGGCACTCTAGCTGGTATGGGAACCTCCCTCGTTGAAGAGCAGATAAAGATTGCAGAATTTGATCTCTTGTAAAATCTTTGCTTTGTACTGGGTTTCTTAAATAATTAGCTTTGTATTAATGTACTGATGATTGAAAATTGTGCAGATGAACTTAAATGAGATTCAACTACAGTGGAAGGAATCAACTGGGTATGCAGAGCAGAGGCAGAGCTACAGCATCAGAGTTCAAGGTGTTTGTACATTTCAACACAAAGGCAATCTCTGCTCTTGTGGTGCTGTATTTTGACTTGTTGGGCTGCACTTAAGTTAACCCCAGAGAAAATAAACATTGATTGCAACAAATAAAGAGATTTTTTTGTGTTGTTTATGACCCCAAAGAATTGTTCCGTTTTTTGTGAATGCAATTGCTCACTTTCTGCTCAATGTAAACTCGGGCAAAATTTCGTAGCAACTAGAGGGAAAACATTCACCTTTGTGGACCAGAGTGGAGAACTGATGTCCAGATGTAGCTTTTAAAACTTGTTTCTTCATCACTCTTTTACACTGAGTAGGTGTCAAAAGACAAATTTTTCTCATAATTTTTTTATTACTTTCCAGTTCAGCAATTTTTCTATCTGGCCCAAAAAAATCTTTCTGAATGTTTCTTGCCTTGTGATACATGGCATTAAGTTCACTAAGTAGAGATTTATAGTAACTAACAGTATCATATGTCCAGTTGAGTACATTCATTAAATTCACACGGACCGACAGATACCTGTGTTTTTTTCCTAGAATTCTGTCCTGGGTTGGGCACAAAGTATTCTATCACCATCTTCATGTTAAATCCAGGTGGGACTGTGCCCCTCCCTCAGGGTTATCTTCTGCTAATGGGCCATCAACACCTTGCCCATGACTCATAGATAACTCGTGGAGGGAGTTATCTCTGTTTAATGTCTCATCAAGGATCTCCCTGCAGGACCTACATCCTATTGTGAGGGGGAGGAACAAAGCATTCTCACCTGGATATAATCTGGGGTTTGGGACAGTACAGGGGGCTTACCCACTGGATTCCCAGAGGACTCGAGCTACCAGACCTTTCTACGGGATCAGTGCTTCAGGAAGACCACCTCCTCTGGACTGCTTCCATCACCTTGATCAAGTTGTATTCTGACTCTGTCAGTGGTCTTCTGTATTTCTTTGCATTTATTTTATTTTACCTTTTTCTTTCTTTTCTTCATATTAAATTGTATTTCTGACTTGGAGCCTCTCACTTGTTTTCCTTTCAAACCACTACAAATTCTATAAACATTTTTGTTGTTGTTTGTTTTGGGGGTTTATTTTTTTTATAATGGGAGCATAATTTCAGCCTTCCAGACACTGAAATCTTCCTAAAGAACAAACAGCTTCCTCAAGCCAACACATCTCCTCTGCACACCACAGTTTTCCAGAAGTTTCTGCTCTTCTAGTGGCACTAACAGGCAAAAATAATGACAAAAGAAGGTTCTTGATCATGAGGAGCAAAGCAGCTTTTGGGCAATGTACTCACATTTGTTCATAACAGGACTTAGTAAAAAAAACCCAAAAATTAACAGTTACAGAGCTATAGTCAAGTAGTCTATATTTTAGTATAAAGTGAACCAAAGCTTGTTTCTCCTTCTTTACAAAAACAGATGTAATGGAAAAATTTCATCATTCTGGAAGCTGTGCTTCCACAACACAAGTCTGGATTACTTTAACCATAGTAAAATCACATAATAGCAAAAAATTACAGTAAACTGTAATTTTCAGTTGGGCTTCATTGACTTTTCAGACTTCATCAACATTTTCTCAAAAGAAAGAGCTCAGAAAAATGCAGACTTCACCAAATATACATCTTAGGCCCATTGTAAGTACACATATGAAAAGTGAGGATCACACAGGTAGGCTGTGACACTAGCTTAATTGCACCAGTGTGCAGATACCTAGCTCTCAAGAGCAGAATTTCATTTCTCTCTCATTTCCACCACCATTATCTTCTCTTCTTCCTTTTTCCTTGCAGATTTTGTCATTGCTTCATCTTTATGGTCACAAGAAATGTGTAATTTTCACCTACTGATGATCTTATTTGCATCTTGAGTTTATCTGTGCTATAAAAGGGGGAACAGAGAAACAGCACCTAGAAAGGCAGTAAATTCTTTTATTTTTCTGAGTGGATACAGCTGAGAATTCCCTTTCAGGACCCATACTTTCATTCAGAGTAACAGTCACTGGTGTAACATACCTAGAATTAACATAAGGAACAGTAATCTCCTCCCTCCAGACTGGTGAGGGGGAAGCACCCTGAAAATCCCTCTCTTGGTTACACCCCACTTAATACCCACCCAACATGTTTATCCTGGCTCTTTGCCCTCTGCCTTGCTCGTTTACAGATGTTTCATATTTTTAGCTCTGGCCAACTGTTCTAGCTTGAATTTCTCCCTTTTTCTTTAATTAATGGGTGAATTTTTAGTTGTCTTTATTCTTATGCTCTCCCCCTCACCTCGGGAAGGGAAGGGAAGGGAAGGGAAGGGAAGGGAAGGGAAGGGAAGGGAAGGGAAGGGAAGGGAAGGGAAGGAAAAAGAAGTAGAAAAAAAAAAATAACCCGAGCACCCAACAGAAATAAATACAAGCTCTAGAAGCCACAGGCTTCAGGTTACTCTAGAAGCCACAGGTATGAACTGAGGCAGAAAATGAAGATCAAGAATAAAGGTGAAGGGAATGTGGCTGAAGCACACAATATTCCTCAAAATATATTTTTTGTCAAACATTTAATTTTGCTTGCTCTTGGTTTATTAGTGTTTAACACAGTCATCCTTCTATATTCCTAGAAGAAATATAAAATATTGTGAAAGGCTTTCTCATTTTTTGCCTTAGAGTGGCTACAAAACAAAAAGGTCTTTTTGTATTAAAGATGTTTACCACGTATCACCACCAGTATTTGAAGTGTATTTGCATAAATATTAAGTCTATTTATCTTAAATGATCCTCTTGGTATGCAAATATTTTAATCTTAAATACAAGTGGATTTTTCCTGTGACATAAAGTTATCCAGTATGCAACTTCTGCATTTATTTATTCTAATAATAGGTAACCATTTACCATGCTCATCCTTGCAGCATGAACACTGATACTGAAAAGTTACACTGTTTCTGCTGTTTGCTTCGTTCCCAGCAAATCAGCCTGAACTCTGTCTTCTCTTAATTTTCTGTTGTGAGTTATTTTAAATAAGTGTGAATGAGGTACATGACATACAGATAAACTAGTTCCTCACTTCCAAGAGCTGTGTTCAAGCAGCTAAAGGTAAATGCCTTTTTTTTCTATTGAAAAAAGAACAGAGAGAATGAACCAGACTTACAAAGGGGATTTTTTTTCCCTAACTTTAAATTATTTGCCTTTTACAAAGTGGGTCGTGAGAGAGGAAAGGTTATTTTCCCCCATTGAAAACTCCTGCTTGTCCAAAAGTGTCACAAACTCCGTCACTCTGAAGAGCTGTAGGAGAGAGGGACAGGGTGGGCTTCCAGGTACTTAACTCATCCTATCTCCACTGGACTCGGGGGTCTGACTCTCACCTCGAGAGTGTCCACAATAACCTCTTGTAACTGGATGAACAAAGCCTGGACTTAACAAAGTATGGTTTTTAAAACAATGGGTAAGCATCTTCATGAACATCAGCATCCATAAATTTGTGTTTACATTGGAAGAGGATCTAGAAGATGTGGAACAATTTTAAAGACTATTCCTACCCAGGGAAATATCTTATTATGCAACCACATCATCAGAAGAATCCCCTCAGGTTCTGCTTCTGCAACAATACAGATGGGTGATGTTTCACATGGGAACACCACAAAACTAGAATTCCTCATTTGTATGTCAGGGGTTCCAGGGGCTTTTTGTAATACTTATTAGAGAATTAATGTTAATTCTTTAATAATTAAGGTTGCATATCTGCCTTCCAGATGAAAGTCACAGCTGAGAAATAAATGGGGGAGAAGAAAGAAAAATTGCTGAATCGTTGTCATCAAAAGGGAAAATTAACATTAAATTAACACCTTTTCAGAATGATCAGACTACTTTCCTGTCTAGTTCATCATAACTAGATGAACTTTCATCTTGATGAACATGAACTTTCATTGACTTGAATAGGGGCTTGGTCATCCCATGGACTAGTTTATTGGTATGTTGCTCCAGGAAATGTTTAGGCAACAGACAGAAAATAAATACAACTGTGAAATTTGATTTATGTGGAATAATTTACAGTAGACCCAATAATTGTAGTTCTTTACTGGTTAGAGAACCAGTGTTGCTAGCAGAACGAAATCTGAGGGCAGAAACCCTGTCACAAAGCAAGCTGACTGCATACTCTACTTTCTCTCAAATACTTACACTTCCGTATCTTTTACATAAGCTCAAATATATCATATACAAAATAAATTAAAGGAAATTATTTACTGTTACATTTTATATAACATTACTGCTTGAAAGAAAATATACATTGCTGTTTGAAAGAAAAGCACAAATCTATAATTTTGGAAAGGTGGTATTCTCATGCTGCTCTCGCTGAAGAAAAACTTGTGTTTAGAATAAAAGCTTCATAAACATCAACATGGTCTCTCCACTGGAGGTCCTTTTTCTGCTGCCTGAAATAGTGTCCTTTTTTCAGACCATATAGCTATATACGGAAGTTTAAAATCATGCTCTAAAAAAAGCCTGTCTTTGCCACTTCACTACAGTTCAAGAAACCAGAACTGAGCATCAGCATGACCAGAAGCAACTTCTGCTACTTTATTCAGAATCTAAACAAAAGCTGACTAATAAACTGCTCCATAAACTATCCAGACAATTTTAATCCCAAAAAATTCATAGCTCCCACAGCCTTGGAGCAGGAGAGGAACAATTTCAGAAAGACCCACAGTAACAGACTGCTCCATCTCACCACTGAGATCAAACCCTCTGAAAGTTTTCATGTGAGAACAGAATTGGAGTCAGTATCAAACACATTAACTGCAGTGATCACTGAGTGCTCATAAAAATTCCTTCTGTGTGATGAAATTGCACACTCCTTTTGTTCAAGAGGCCAGGAATACCTTGCACAACTGAATTTAACTGTCACAAGGTTGTATCAAGGGGACACGTGTTGTTTGTTAGAAATGCATTTTATTTGCAGCGTATGATACTCTGCATTCACCAAAAAAAAAGATTGTACTCCGGCAATGAAGTCTTGGAGTTCCATATAAAACTTCCCTTTGCAATATAAAAAACTATAGATCCATTATAAACGGAAAATTAAAGCTGTTTCACTAAATTACTTATTTACATTCAAAAAATAATCTCCTGGGCTTACCATTTGACTGAGAAGAATCTGTTTAGGTATTAAAAAAAATGCAAAACAGGTTTTTTTGTGGTCACTTTGCACAGGAAAATAAAAATTCAGAGTAAGATTGTGATAATTATGTATAATGTCTGCATGTCTATGTGATTCACTGAAGAATACTTCTCAATTCTATTAGCAATTGAACAGGTTTGCATTACCATAATTTTCTATTTATGTATCCAAGGACTTGACTATGGCATTTTGCACAATGCAATAAAGAGAATCAATTCAACTGAGGGAAATTAGAAGTTTCAACAACTGGAATGTAGGAACTGTATAAATGTGAGTGAGTCTTACAGAAAAGGGAGCATTGACCTTGATGTGTCTCCTCTGGATTTCTTCAAAGATCCTCCCTGGGAGAGACAACTGCTGGCCAGCTCTTTTATGGGAACATGCAAATAGTGTTCACTGAAAATGCACAACTGGAGCTAGTTGAACTTGGTATGCAATGACATTTCACAGCATAAATTACAAATGGAAGTCTCTCTGGCAAGATTCAGAGCAGCTGTGTTAATGCCCTAGCAGGAGTTTAACATTCAGCGTGCTGTCCTGAGACCTCCACACAGCCATGCACAGAATTTGCTGTAACAATAGTGTTTCTTCTGCAGAGCACAGCAGGGTGTAGTGTGACATCTTGGATGCTATACAGGGGAACACACACTTCCAGCAGCAGTGGAGAGTTGGAGGCCTCTTTGGAGAACTTGGTCACTCACCAGCATTGCATGCCAGAGGAACACAGCTGTCAGATCTAGGAAATTTGAGAATAGCTCCTACATATATTTTTTTTTTTTAATTTTTATTTCTATGTAATGGTAGATAATAATCACCAAATAATTTATCATAATTTTTATGATAAATTTTTATCACCACCTCCTTATTTATGAGAAATCATTGCCTCTTTTTAGGGTGGGTGATTGAAGCACCAGAAACTACAGCCTCAGAGAATGTACTCATCTGGAAAAAGAGAAAAAAGAGGTCTTTAAAAAGGGTCCTCAATAACATTTATTTAGACCTATCTGCTGGATCTGAAGAAACCTAATATGTCCTTCAGCTTTATCAAATCAGCAGCCTTTTCTGTATGTCACATTTCAGAGCCATCTAGTAATAACAGCAGCAAAATACTTTACAAGGGGATGTGTAACTTATTGTACCTCTGGAAAATCCAATTCACATCTGATTGTGTACCTGGCTCTTAGAATCCTTCCAGGACCAACTTCTGAGCCTACAGATACCTACAAACACACCACTGCATTTCCTCATGGGTGTACTGTTCTTCATGATGATCCAGATCATTCTTAGATATCAGAATATATAGATATTCTTAGATTACTCTTATTCTTCAGATAAATGCACGCTCTTGATTGTAAGTCTAAAGTAGTGATGAGGACCATGAGCTGAAATGAACCTTACTAAGTATTATAAAGGGGTTATTAGGGAGAGAATGGCTTCTGTAGTGGGGATGGGAAGGGTATGTCACCAAAGAAAGAATGGCCAGAAGAATTTGTACTTGCAGTAAATTCTTGTGTGACAATCTAACCTCTCTCTAGTTGTAAACAGACTTTCATCTGAATCAACTGGTGAATTTAGATAAGCATACGTACCTTACCCCAAGGCTTGCCATAACACCATATTTTTCTCATTTTTTATTTGGTGCAAAGGACCAGATTTTTCAGTTGTCATGCCATGGCAGTGTGACACCCTCCTTCTCCTGCCCCTGGCTTATGCTGTAACCACCAGTTATTTGGAATTTTGTCCCAGACATCCTGCAGCTGTGCAAATATGACTGTAACTCAGTCCTCTAAACTCTTAAATAGTGGACACTCCAGGGTCCACTGAGCTCTCCTGCATGTAAAGAGCTGCATGCCAAGGTTTCCCCTTGAGAGGGGACACCTCTCAGGGTTACTCCTTGAGAGTGAGTGATTCCTTGCAGCAGCACATTCCCAGTAAGTGATTAACTGCATGCTAACTTTTGAAGTCTCAGGTAAGCAATACCAAGGAGTAATTGTGCACATGAATCCTTTAGACGTGAACTGTTCACCAAGTCTGAGACTAAGTGCAGAACCAGCCTCACCTAAACTCCTCTCTGAGAAGACATTTAGGACACAAGAGGGTCTTGTCTAAGTGTCATGACCCAATGGAAGAATCTCCCTGTCAGCTTTGTCAGACTTTGTCCTCAAATCTTGTTAATCCACTTTCACATTGACCTCTGAACATTGTAAATTCACTGTTTTATATCAATAAAGTGATACTTTACTCTTGTGAGTAAAGTGCACCACTCCATCCATGGCACATAGAGAATAACAGCTCATTATGAGGCACCAACATTTGACACAGGTGGATAAAAGATATAAATCATATTGGCACCTATAGTAATTTTTTGCATGGTTGAATCCTGAATATGGGAAAAAAAACACTTATTAAGGAAAAATAATCTTATTCAGAGGTACTTATGTTTCTTCAGCAACAATCTGGCACAAGTGGATATACAACAGATGCACAACGTATTTGTATTATTTGTAATACTAGTAATCATTATACTCTGAAAACCAGAAAGCAGCAAACATAATGCAGTTCAGGATTCCAGACTGAGAAAGGTATGCAGACCAGTGCAGCAGCATTTCAAAGACATCTATAGCCTCTGTGTTATCTGACATATGGTCTGTTTGGCCCATCTCCTGAAATCTATACTCAAAATTGTTCCTGCTCCTGCTCCTTAGACAAGTGTCCACTCTGGGGTTCTTTGTGCCAGATTATTTAGTCTGGTGCTTCTGCAGGACGCAGAGCAGACCATACAAAATACACAGGCAGCATTATGTTGCACATTCTGTGTTCAACACACCCAGTGACAGTAGAGGTAGTAGCCAGAGAGTCTAAACCAAACTGTGTCCTCTTTTTAGCCTCCTCTTTGTGTTGGAGTCTCAAACTCCTTCCTCAAGAATAATCTTGGGATTGAAACTGCTGTGCAAAATGGGTCACAGCTGTAGGGGCATTTTAACAGCATACTGCTTTTTATGTGCTGCATTGAATTTCTTATTCTTCAGATAAATGCACACTCTTGACTGTAAGTCTAAAGCAGTGATGAAGACCATGAGCTGAAATGAACCTTACTGAGTATTATAAAGGGATTATTAGGAAGAGAATGGGATGCAGTCATGCATGGCAATCTAAAGTCTTTCAAAATAAAGATCTTTAATTAGGCATAAAAGCCAGAGACTAAATCCTACTTGATTTGCTCAAATCTTAGTAAAAAGAAAATACTAATCTTCAATTTAATCAAAGAATAATCATTATAAAACAAAATAATAACCAATAGGGGGAAAAGCAGGCCACACTACAAAAGAAAGGCTGACTGTAGGGCAGAGAAGAGCTTAGGAAATTTTAAACTGGCAATAAAGTTAAATTCTGCTTTTCATAAATCATGAGTATCAGCAGAGACATATATGAGAGAAATACCCCTGTTTATTAAGCTACTGGTGAGAACACGTTCATTGCTAATGTCCAAACAGAAATATTGTGCATTTTTAAGTTACAAAACAAGAACATGATAGGAACATTTCAAGCCTATAAACAGGGCAACAGCAGCTCTTTAGAGCTGGCAAGTGCTGTCTTCAACAAATGCTGAAGAAACAGATAGGGTTTTCTCCATCTTGCTTTCCTTAAAGAAGGTAATATATATATGTATATCATGTAGATTAGATACATATATATAAAAGAAATTTAGGTTAAAAAATTGAAGAGTTAATGTTCCCTTAAGGAATTCTTTTCTTGTTCTGTCATTCAGTGAGCCTGGAATTCCTTTTCAAACAGTACTTAGTCTATGAGTAGCAGTGTTACTGACTCTGAAGTACATCTGGTTCTGCCTGTAGCAGAAGCCTCTGTACCTGCAGCCTGCCTATGGGATCTTGTGCTATATACAGCTTAATTTACATGAGAAAACTGAAATGGTGAAACTATTTATATGTTACACCTGTAATGGAATAAAAGAGAAATAAGTGTGTGAGTTAGATGTAAGCACACAGATCAGCACCAGTATCTTCAAGCCACTGTTTTATAAAGAAAGGGGTTTAAATCAAACTTGAAATCTCATATGTCTTTTTCTGCCTCTTACAATTGTTTCTCTTATGGCAGCAAACCCCTACCCTGCAGAATAACATATTGCCAACACCATACAAAGAGTGAATAAAATGACCTCAGTGAAATGGGCCAATAAGTGAATGCAGGCTTCTGGAAGAGTACAAGAAAATTACGCACACACCTGTGTCCTCTGGTGGAAAAATCACAGGTTGGTCAGAAAGCAGAAAGCAACATGATAAAGCAGCAGTACAGCAGCTTGGGCTTGTGTGTCTGAGTGCAGTGAGCCCATAGGGGCTGGCAGTGCAGCTGCAGCTGCCAGAGTAGGAACAGGGGGACAGCGACCCACAGCTGGGAACACACCCCACAGTGCCAGAACCTGGCAATGCTGCTGTAGCACACAGCTCACAGATCCCAGGGAAAACTTCCCCTCAACAAAAAGAGGGAAACTCAACAAAACACATCTCCACTTCAGGATATCTGATTTAAGTACCCTCTGCGTGAATAGAAATCTTCAGGAAAAACTTTTGAGTGTTTTCCTTCAGTTGTAAAAGGAGACCAGAGAAATTTTTGGAATCTGTTTGAAAATAGCATGTTTCTGATAAGCATAGCAGCCAGCTGTTGTTCACAATTTCACAGCCAGGCTTATTTTCCTCAGTGTTAGGCTTGACTGCTCACTCTTTGTGTGAAGAAACTCTGGCAAGTTTTAAATGTTCTGCAGTGAATGAACAAGAAGACCATTTCTATAACCTTTTTTCAACAGAGTTATGGGAGATAAAAGGTATAAAACAAGTAGCAAATATTTCTGAAATATTACATATACTGCTTGGGCATCTGACAGTGCCCAAGTGACTGTAATCCATAAAAGTTTCTCAATAACTAGAAAATAAAGATTCATCTCAACCCAGGAAGAGGAAGAAAACTGCAGATTTTTACTATTGGCTTTTCTTTCTTGTTAGCTATTTCAAGCAATTTGTCATTGGCTGTGTGACCTCAGAAGGTGTTCACGCCTCATAGTTCCCAATTGTAGGAACACATTTTCAAATCTTTCAGATTTTTTTAATGTATGTTTCATTTTTTTCTTCATCTCACAGCATCTTCCAGCCATGGAATGTGTATCTTTTTACGAGAACTATGTTTTTACTCTAGGTTGGAGTTCCAATCCTACTGCCACAGGATGATATTTCCTTCTGCACTGACTGACTGCTGTTTTCACTGTGGTCTATTCCTATCCCATATCAAAATTAAAATAGGGTTTGGTCTGTGCAAATGGAGATATCATCCCATTCCTTTATATCAAAGTGAAAAAAGATATATAGCATTCAGATCACAGTGGAAGAGAAAAACTTTTCTTAATGCTTTCTGTCTGAAGATTTACAGACCATTACAAAAACAGCACAATTTTCTTAGAGATCTATCCATACTAATACTCTGTAGAAATATACACATAATCAGTTCATCTTGACATTGAACTTACTTGAGAATCCTATTGCCAGCTGTGAAGATGGTTAAGAAACCGGAGAGCTCTTCAGCACAGAGCCTCATGTATGTTCTCCGGTGCAAAACTCAAAAGAAGATCAGTGCACGGTAGGGACAGTAGGTAGTGAGAAATGATTCTCACTCTCATTTCTCCATACAGCACTCCAACAAGCTGCAGGACCTGCAGCAGACCTGCCATGCAACAGGTGAAGGCATTTTTTTTATAAGACAAACCTTAGCAAAATAGCCCACTAGCGTTCTTTGTCCAAAACATGCAAGGAATGCTTTTATATGAGCTCCTAATATATTCTTAATAGACTTGAAAATTATCTCCTCACAAAAGAGCAAAGCATGGAAACAAGAACAAAAAAAGTTGGATTCATGTGGCATTACCTTCAGCAGCCACCTACATGTTGACCAGTGTTTGCCCAAGTGACCCAATAAGGTCACAGTAAAAAGGGAAGTGAACTTTTTGACTTTTACAACACATTGCCTCCTGAGGATCAGTTTCCCCATCAGCTACTTGAATATAAAAGACAAAATAGAAGGTGTATTCCCTTCTGTTCCATTAAGAGGTCTCTACATTTGGATTATGTGTTATTTCATTAATGAGACAAACAGCGTAATACCTACAAGGAGCTCAACAGTCACAGGTTTACAGATCAGAAAGGCTGACAGGGAACCTTGTCTCTGAAAAAGTATTAATTGATAAATCATCTCTGCATACAAAAGAAAGACTTGTTTAAGGCTGAAAAGTCTCAGGTTGGTGACTCACTACTTCTTCCATTTTGTAACCAGACAGTAAAACCGGAAGAGTACATAAAGGATGTCTTCCTATAAATATTTTGACTTAGAAAGAGTGTTGTCAACTAATTGTTAAATAATCTCAACTCTGAAATGCAACTTAAACACAATAATTATTTACTAAATATTGGATCATTTAAGTATTTGAATATTGATATAGTTGAAGTACACAGTTTGGCTCATATTTGAAGACCAAAAGCACACAGCTAAAAAGTTCTGTAATGATGAGAGTAAAAGCAGTAAAAATCTAGTTTTTCTTACAGAAACTAAATAAAATTTTATACTCTTTGATGGAAACATAATAGAGCCTTTAATGTCCCATCAGGACTGATCTTCAGAACTGTCAATAAAATTTTTCTCTGAATGTACTATTGTAAAATTACATGATTCTCCTCAAAAATGTCAAAGACATTTCACCTTAAAGGTGAAATTGCATTTTTGTCAATAGAAAATAATTTCCACGCTTTTCATATGATAGGCTTTCTTATAGAAGAGGGCACCTAAGACTTCCTCTCATACTTTTTTCTGATAAAGTTACTTATGTCAGGTGCTTCAGTAGGAGGCAGGGCAGCTGTACAATTGTCTCTAGAGAAGCATGCTGTACCATAAAAGAAAATAATGTCTTCCAGACTCTGTCTGTTGATTAGCTTAGGTCATGAAGGTTTTTTCTTCTGTAGCACTAAAAGGATAGTTTCATCTTGAGGAGGAAAATTACCTTATTCCTGGGTTCTATATCTTCAATTTCTTTATGGGAAATATTGAAGATTCATATTTCTATTACAGCAGGGTACCAAGACAGAGAACTTCTCAGCAGCAGTAAAATCCAAACATGTCTTCTTTAGTACACTGTTTCAACCCATAAAAACACACATCTCAATACAGGAACAAGAGCAGTTTAGAGCACAAACTAACATTCATTTTATGTGTTCTTCTCCCCAGACTTTCCTTTTGCAGAAACACAATGTGATGTGGTTTTCAAACTATTTCTAACATATGGCATGATATTAGCTATAGCACTACTCATTGGATAACTTCACAGTTTTGACTCATCACACACAATTAAATTCTAAGAAATAAAAAGAATTAAGCAATATATAAAAGTTCTTTAAATGACCAAAAGCACCTTCTGCTTCAAGTTGCATTTTCATGTTACTGAGCATCTCCATCCCTTACAAAAACTCCCTATTTGTTCAAAATCAGAAGAAGAAACTCACTTTCTAAACCAGTAAAATTCATTTATACCTCAGCTCCTGGAGAATGACCATCCCTACTGTGCAAATGCACCTGCTGTGGGCTCTTTAAAACCACTTGTCCCCTGCACTAATAAACAGCTCACAGCAGTCAGTGACATCTCCAGGAACAGCATCCAGGCCAATGGCATTGCAAGGGGCCAATGGTTTGGTATGCCTATGACCTTTAATACAGCCAGAAATCCACAGCCTTTCAGCCTCCTATTCTAAAAATCCTGGAGAAGTCAGAAAAACAAAAGCTTCTGAAAAGGCTGATCTTCTTTCCAGCTCCCCATTAATGTGTACAGTCTGGAATGTATTATCCACCAAAAATTTCTGCTCCATACAGAGATCCATGGGATTGAGTAGATAAACTGGGGCATACAGTTGTTTCTTGCCACAAGAATTGCTTGTGGCAAGTGACAGGATGTAAATGTGGCTCATAAAGTGGCAGGAGTGTAAAATACGACAATAACCAGTTCCTCTCCTGACCTCAGCACTTAAAACACTCAGAGCTTCAGTATAAAAAATGTGTTAATTGCAGGGCAAGTGCCCTGCCCAGTGTACAGAGAAAGCAGATGGAGGCACTTCAGCCAGAAGGCACTGGTACTGGATACCAGCAGAAGCTGTGGTAAAAGGGTGGTTTATTTGGGCCAGTGTTAAAAACTACCACCATGGACATTGTGTCTGCTCACCAGCACCTCTGAAAAGGATTTGAATCCTGTTGTTTGAATAAGTAGCAGAGAGCTGTATCCTTCCCTGCTTTACTTGCTGTCTGATATAATCTACGTCTCTTCAGAAGATTATTTTGGGAGCAATGCCAGCAACACTGCTGTACTCAGTCGAGGTTGTTCTAAACCAACACCATTCCAACTCCACATCTCTAGAGCTGACATAAAATAGCATAAAATGTTCTCTCATAAAGTGCAGAGTATGTGTGATGTTTATACTGTTCTCCTGGTTTTTGTACTAGGGCAGTACACGTGTGTATTCAATGCTATGGGAAGAAAAGGTCTGCAGACACTGTGCATTTTCCCTTTTGCTCTTCTAAATAACTCACTCTCATTGAATCTGAGCACTTCTGCGATGTGATACTTATTGTGGGTGCTCCTCAACTCATCTTAGTGCTTAATGCTGCTGTAGTTTGACACTAGTCAAACACCAGGCACCCACCAAAGTCACTCACTTGCCCTCCCCTGCTACAGCTGGGCAGAGGAGAGGAAAAAAAATAAAATTAAACTGGGGAAAAAGCACTCCAAGGGCAAAACAGACTCAGCTTAGAGGTACAAAGTGAGTGTATTACAACAAAATCAGATGAGGATAATGAGAAGTAAAATAAGCCCTGAAAAACACCTTTTTCCCCCAACCCCTCCCTCCTTCCCATTGATAGCGCAGAGAAAAAGGGAGTGAGGGTTTTTGGTCAGTTCATCACCTGAGGTTTTCTTCTGGTGCTCAGAGAGATTAGTCCTTCCCCCGTGAGACCATGGAGAGAGTCCTTACCCATGTGAGACCTGTGTCTCCCGAGGGAGACAGTTCTCTGTGAACTTCTCCAGCATGGTTCCAATCTCACAAGCAGCACAAGCAGCAGTCCAACCAAAACTGCTGCAACATGAATCCCTCCCACAGGCAGACAGTCCTCCCAAAACTGGTGTGGCATGGGTCACTCTTCCACAGGGTGCAGTCGTCCAAGGACAGGCTGCTTCAGCCTGGAAGCAAGGCCCCGTCTCTCTGCCGGGTCTCCCACAGGATCAGAGCCTCCTCCAGGCATCCATCATGGGCACCTGCCACAGGCTGTGGATGGATCTCTGCATACCCCATGGATCCCCCTGCTCTGTCCATGGGTCTCTGTATCCCCTATGGATCCCCAGGGGCTGTGGGTGGATCTCTGCATGCCCCGTGGATCCCCATGGCCTGCAGGGGCGCAGCTGCTTCACCATGGTCTCACCACAGCCTGCAGAGGAATCTTGGCTGCAGGGCCTGGAGCAGCTGCTCCCCTCCATCTCCACTGACCTTGGTGTCTCCATGGTGTTTCCCTCACATGTTCTCACTTCCTTCTCTTTTCTGGCTATGAAAAGCTGAGCTCCACTTTGTTTTGATTTTCTTCTCAATTGTGTTATCACAGAGGCGTTACCATCACCTCTAACTGGCCCAGCCTTGGCCAGCACCATGTCCATCCTCAGAGCCATCATGGACTGACTCTGCCAGACATGGTGGAAACTTCCAGCAGCTTCTCACAGAAGCCTCTGTGCCCCCATCACTAACAAAACCAGGTGTCTTGGGGTTTGTGACCAAAAAAAAAAGTTTATTCTATTCCATCTGTTGAAACCCAGTTGGGGAGATTTTTCTTTATTTGTTGTAACTCCAGAAGGGAGGGGGTAACTGCCTTCTATGATAACAAGCCAGCTGGGTGGGGCATTGTTTCTTATCGCTGTTCAGCCTTCCACTACCTCTGTGGGGATATCTTCTGTTAATGGGCCATTAAAGCTCATCAATGACATGACACATTACATCATCCCATTGTGAGATTCTCTACCCAGGGAGGACGAGCCAAACCATTTCCACCTAGATAAAAAGGAGCCACAAGTGTCATCAGACAGCCAGTGTTCCCATGGGACTCCCAAAGGAAGACTCTGAAGACCCTTGGCTCCACAAGGACCATCTCTGCTTCCAACAGGATCACATCTGCCACCCCAGGAGGGCTTACTTTTGGACAGTTTCCAACACCCTGACCAACAGGCTGTCAGGTTGTATTTCTGACTCTGTCAACGATCTTTAGTATTATTGCTTTTATTTTACTTCTTTTTTTTTCTCTTCCTATTAAATTGTATTTCTGACTTGGAGTGTCTTACTGGTTTTTCATTCAAAACGCTACACCAGGCCATCCAAAACCACCACAAATGCCTGCTGAATTAAGACTGCTATCCCAAAATTGGTATAATGCATACACAAGCATCCTCTCACTAGTAATTACAAAGGATTTTATTCTTGTTTGGTTGATTTCTAGGTTGCTTGCCTTGGTTTTTAAACACACCCAAAGGGAATTAAAGGACTGTTGTATAATAAATTTCAAACCATGAGTATTCAGCAGAGAAATAGATATTTTAAAACATTTATATCCCGGATTAACCAGGGGAAAATCTTACTTCTTTAAAGAACAAGAGTACTTCTCAAATATTTATTCACTGCTGCTGCATAGCTGGTTAGCAGCAAACTTTTGCAGAGCTTCTTAATTCCTTACTTAGATAGATAATGGCACAATTTTTGAGCTTGAAAGAGAAAAGTCAAATTATGCTGTTTTAATTACATTGCTTTTGTAACCTCAATTTTTATTCTTATTACAATTAAGTGCATTTTAGGAAAAAAAGCATCTATGGCACATGCACGATGAGAAGGTGATCCAAGACAGGTAGCACAGCCTTACTACAGGCAGATCATTCCTGACCAATCTAGTGGCATTTTATGGTGGAGTGACTGCAACAGTCTGAAAGGGAATACTGACCAATGTCATCTATCTAGACTTTGAGTAAAGTCTTTGAGAGAGTCCTCCATGACATGCCTATCTCCAAAATGGAGAGACATGGATTTGAAGGATGGACTGCTCAGTGGATAAGGAAGTGGCTGGATGGGTGCAGCCAGAGAGCTGCAGTCAGTGTCTCTGTGCCCAGATGGAGGCCAGTGATGAGTGGTGTCCCTCAGGGCTGTTGTAGACTCAGGCTCTGCAGTGTCTTTGTCAGTGACAGAGGCAGTGGCACCGAGTGCACCCTCAGTACGTTTGCAGGTGACAGGAAGCTGAGCAGGGCAGGTGACATCCCAGAAAGATGGGATGCCATCCAGGGGCACCAGGACAAGCTTGAGAAGTGGGCCAGTGGGAATCTCATGAAATCCCATAAGGTCAAGGGAAGGTTCTGCACCTGGATTATGGCTATCCCAGCAGACATGAGTACAGGACTGGAGACAAATTCACTGAGAAGGACTTGGAGGTTCTCATGTCTGAAAAGATAGACTTGACCCAGCTATGGGCACTCACAGCCCAGAGAGCCAAAGTATGTTGGGCTGCATCCAGATCAGTGTGNAGAGAGAAAAGTATGTTGGGCTGCATCCAGATCAGTGTGGGCAGCAGGGCCAGGGAGGGGATTCTGTCCCTCTGCTCTGCTCTGCTCTGTTCTGCTCTGCTCTGCTCTGCTCTGCTCTGCTCTGCTCTGCTGAGACCCCACCTGCAGTGCTGCATCAGTTCTGGGGCCCCAGCACAGGAGGGACATGGACCTGCTGGAACACATCCAGAGGAAGCCACAAAAATTATCTAAGGACTGAAGCACCTCCCCTGTGAGGACAGGCTGAGACAACTGGGGTTGTTCAGCCTGGAGAAGAAAAGGCTTTGTAGAGACATTATAGCTTCTTCCAATGCCTAAAGCACTCTTACAAGAAGGTTTCTCAAGAGTATAGGGGCAAGTGTTAGGACAAGGAAGAATGGCCTTAAGCTGAGGAAGGCTAATTTTAGATTAGCCATAGGGAAGGAATTCTTTCCTGTGAGGGTGGTGAGGCACTGGAACAGGTTTCCTAGAGAAGCTGTGGATGCCCCATCACTGGAGATTTTCAAGACCAGTTTGGATGGGGCTTTGAGCAACCTGGCCCAGTGAGAGGTGTTCCTGCCCATGGCAGGGGGCTGGAACCACGTGATCTTTAAAATCGCTTCCAACACAAACCATTCTAAGATGCTATGCATTTGAAAAAAGCCCCTCTGTGATCCAGGACCTTATGAAATTTCTTTCCCACCTGATTGCTTTTCATATCATAAATATAAGTTTCTGAATAAGCCAAACTAAAGGTAATATTGAGCTCTTACTGGGCTTCTTAAACAACTAGTCTGTTCATGCCATCTGCCAGAATATTATTATAGAAGGATATTCTATAAACTTAGCCAACAAATTTACATTTCCTTCCCTTGTGTACCTCTTCCAGACTTTAAACCAAGTAATTCCCTGTTTTAGAAACCCCACCTGCCATCTTCTATCCTCTCTTCTTTTAAAATCCTCTTCAAAATGCTCTTGCTTAATCAGACCTGAAAATGCTAGCATGACCTTCTAAGATATAGGATGGCAATTTTTTTTTGTAAAAATAAAAAAACCTTTAAATATTGGGGCACTCTATCTGCCATCTATGTCACAATATGAAGTGGCTCATGGTCACTTTCTCAGGTTCTAGTCGTAGTAGTTCTAGACTTCTAAACTTTTTTTTATTCTCTCATTTTTCAGCTGACTTTTATCATGGAATGCCATTCTATGAAGTTTAATTATCTGAAAAAGTGTTTGCTAGAACCAAACACAAGTGTGCACAAGACCTGAATATAATATTGCCCTTGTCAGAAAGAACTAATAGAATAACTCGGATTTTCAAAGACAAATATTTGCAGTATTATGTTGTTTAGTCTGTAGAAAAGTCCACACTTTTTTGTACTCTTCCATCAGAGCCATTTGAAATTTGCTCTTGTTTCAGATCTGAAGGGGCCCTGCATGGAAAACAGCTAAGCCATTTTTTTCCAACATTGCCATCAATCTCCAAAGGATACTCCCTCTCTCAACAGTCCTGCTTTTACCTTTATCACAACATTGCTGCAAGACTACTAGTTTAAGTACAAAAATACAAAATTTTAAAAGGAAATTAGAAATATATAGGATTAAAATATTACTGCCATAGAACTTTAGGTTTAACCACCCCACATACACATTTTCTGTTCCTTAGTAAAGCTGGCAACTGCACACTTTGTAACATGCCTATGCAAACACTACTGCAGCTCTTGATCCTTTAAGAACTTTGTGGCATTTTTACAGATTTCTCTGCATTTACTAACCAAAGTCCATGTAATAATTTGCTCCTATACAGGCATGCTGTGTTTCTCCAAAAACCTCCTTAACAGCCATTCCAAAGAACTGGGGAGAAGAAACATGCCTATAACCTGCTCATCTCTGAGCACCAGCTGAGCAGACCTACTGCATACTCTAGCCCAGAATAAAACCCTCACTCAACAACTTACAAACACAGCAGTAAAAATGCTCATCTCATGCAATCAAGGACCCACTCAAACCCTGTATGGTGCCATGAGCCTTGTTTGGTCTTACTTATTAACATACTGGAAATTATGGTTTAGCTGGAGATTATTTTCTGTGAGGCTAAACCAAACAGGATCCAACATGGATAATATTGAGGTGACTCTCTTCCCAAAAACCACATCTTTAACACATACAGTTTTCATAATATTGTACGTGTAATGAAAAATACAGGGGCACTCCAGACATGTTTTCCTGCTATCCTTGCTATAAAGGACACATTTAGGAGGGATTTACACACACATGCCTTCAGGATATGTTGAAGATTTTCATACACTAGAAATGATTTCTAGCAGAGAAATAAGACAGAAGAGATAGTGCAATTATTTTACCCTCATCCACATTTAAAGATCAAAAACATTTTCTCATTCACAAATTTTAACTGCCTTCCCTATAAGTCAATGAAAATGCGAGGACTCAGCCCTTGCTCAAGTTTCCAGTACCCAGAGTTCATGGCTGCACCCTGGACTACTGTTGGCTATGTTTTCCTGAGGAAAATCCCAGGTTTTGCCTTTTTTTGCTTGAACCGAAGATCACAGACAGCCAGAAAAACTGCACTGTTATTGGCGTAAAAACTGAAATTCACACTGACTCCTTGTGCTTCATAGTATGGAAGTAATAACTATCCCTCATTTTACTAAGTTAGAACCTAGTAAATGCCATGTAACACAGACAGGTTTACATCAAGCTAAAATACAATGTAAGGGAACCTTTGTGGCTCAGTAGGTACTTTTCCATTGGCTATTTTTATATTAAGAGTCACATGTATGCTGCAAACTTATAAACTAAAATATACTAATAGGTTGCAAAATTTTCTGTTCTAGGCTTGATTCAAAGGTAACACCATTCATACATCTCCTTGCCTCACACAACTGTTATTTTGACACAGATACACCAGACCACACAGGAAATACACAATTTCACCATCCAGAACCCCACATGAGACCTGGACACTTTGTTGTCTTGTGCAGCATTAGGTTAAGCATAGACAAAGTATTCAACTTTTACCAAGAAGCAGGACAAGTTTCCAGGGCTATTATCCCAAATAACTCCACCTGTTAGCTCTGTTGGTTTTCAGACTGTGCTAATACAAAACAAACTCCTCCTCATCAGGGATCATTAATAAAAAAGTAGTGTATCAATCACCAGAGAGGATGCAAAGTTTTTAAGGTGAGAAACTTTATGGTTTCCCTAGATTTAATCACAAAATTCATACAGAAGCATAATGAAAATGAATAATAAGCTACCACTAATTATCAGAGATTTTACATGACTGTCTGTATAAAAAAATCTTGAAAGAGGAATATTAATTTACAAAATTATTTGTAAAACAAAGAATTACGGGAGAAAAAGCATACACGAAAAGCAGTTTAAAACTTTACAGAATTAGCAAAATTTTGAACAAATAAAAAATCTGCAGGCCACAAGGAAGAAAGGATATAATAGTCTCTCTAAGGAACAGATAAAAAAATGCAAGCTATCCAAAATGAAGAAAAAATCTTGCAAAGTAGCTGCAGAAAGAAGGAGAGAAGTTTATTGGGAAAATTCACAACATTGACTAAAAGACATCCTAAGCTTTGTAGAAGATGAAAAGAAAATCTTCCCATCCTGAGCCAATACAGATGGAGAGAAAAAGGAACAGATGTGCCTTTTTTGTCTTTAGTACAAAGTTAAATTGTGCAAGATACTGATGAGCATTTTACATTGCTATTTCTGCTTCTGTAGTTTTACATGTCGAGCTTTTGAAACTGGACAGCAATTATTTTCTTCCTCCATTTTATAATGACAAATGTGTTAACTGCAATAATGATTAAAACATTTCTAGAGCTGCAGTCTCACAAACTGCAGTACACACTAAGAAAAAACACCCTACTCCTTCTGTAGCAACAATGCTGCAGATATCTGAAGAACCTGGTTTTACCAAAAGTTGGTATTCTGCCTGAAGTTATACAGCAGAGTCAGGAGTGTGTGTAAATGAATGACCAGCAATGAGCTTTACTGACCTTTTCTTATAGGCAAGTAAGAAAGCAGAAGAGATAGTATTGATGCGTGTGTATGCCTGATTTTCTGAGAGGCCAGTGCTGGTTTTTGCTACAGAACAAATAATTCTGCTGTTTTCATTGAACACAGAGAACAGCAGGCTGCATAAAGGTACTATTTGTAAATGAAAATACAATTTAGACAGGGCTCACTATTTGTAGTATATTTGTAGAAATGTGCTGCATTGCATAATCCCTCACTATAACTAACATTCCTTAATACTAAAATGCTCTTAAGACAGACCAATTGCCATATTGAATAGCTGGGTTTCTTGAATAGAATGTGGTATTTGTTGTTTGCTTGTGTTAACCCAAACCGAAAACTTAGAAACACCTCCTGAAAATGAAAATTCCATTCCCTATAATATTTCATTAGGAGGACTCCTCAGACATCAAGCAAGTTTCCTACACTAACCCTGAGGCACTATGATCTGTGTTGTTTGACCTGTGACAATGGCTTGCATCCTAATTTATTTTATTTTTTTTAATCTCAAGCTGAAGTTTGACCCATTCATTGTGTCTGTGCCTCCTGGGGTATGTTCTCCACCTCTGCAGTCAGCCTCAGGGCAAGAGAATCAGCAATCTCTTCTGAGACCTTTTGTCCTTTTGGGAGAAAGGAAGGCAAGTTTTGTAGCAAGCTGCAGGTCAGATGTGACAGTTCTGGAAACTGCATGCTTGCCTCTAATTGTGCAACTGTGGCAAATGGGATTGTGTAACTTCTAAAGAAGCTTTTGACCTTGCCCAGGCTGGCCTGGCCCTTATTTTTAGCCTTTCTGGTACAGGTCACAAACAATTCTGATTACACCTAGTATGTACACTAGTGAGAGGTGAAGCACAGTAAGACATTGAGGAATCAGGTCATGAGGAGCACATTTCAAAGATTATATGCATTTCCACAGTGCTTGCTAACCTAAAAGTTACACTCATGTATGAGAGCTAAATACTTATGATTTATGCAGCAGATTTAAGGCGTTTTACAACTGAAGTATTTTTAAATTTTATCTTTCCTTCATTAAAAGGATTTAAAATTTGAAATGTAAAATTTAAAAGTTCAATATAAAAAGGATTTTGAAAGTTTTTGTGCAGCTTTAGCTAAACAATGTTGTATTCCCTCACATCAGAAGACGTCTACAGCAGTCCATAGCAACCAATCCCTCAATTACAAAGAGCTTTGCCAAAGCTATGCACGTCGCAAGGTACCTGAGTACTCAGAGATTATGGGGTAATACCATCTCAGTCCCATGGTAATGAAAAAATATGCCTGTTTGGAGGAGGTGTTCAGGCATTGTGTCCATTGTGCTGCAGCAGAACCAGCCAATTCAAGATGAAAACCAAGCAGGCCAGATCTTTCTTACCTCATTCCCGTACACTCAGCTCACAGCCTGACTCCCTGCACACACACCTGCTTTGGAAAACTCCCAGTGATGCCTTTAGTTTTAACTTTCATGTTTTCAGATTCTGTGCTGCCACTTAGGTGTAGTTCTGAGTCTCATATTAAGTTCTGGTGAGCTCTCTTCACAGAGACCAAGGACAACTTTCAGCCCAACAGCACAAACAATGGTGCACTGAAGAGAGAAAACAAGAAGGATGAGACCTCACAACCCAAAGCTGTAATTGGACAATTAAATCCCAATATGCAAATGGACCAAAATTTATAAAAGAGTGAGACCTTGTGACCAGTCACCCCTTTTGAGACCATTCTAAGCCCACCTTGGGTGTAGCCCTGGTCAGGCCCTGTCCTGCCCAAGGTGCATCCTGGAGGCCTTTCAATAAATACCTACTTTATTCTCTAGCTCTGTCCAGTCTCTGTTTCAGGTCAGCCTTCCCAAGGCATCACCAGGGAGCCCATTTTAAACATCTACCCACCCCCCTCCCTACTCAATGCTGTGCTTCTCCCAGGGATTAAGAACCTGTCCAAATGTTCAGTTTTACATTTTTGAAAGCTCTCCTGGAGATTAGCAGGAAACCCATTTTCAGGCTATGAGGAATGAGCAAAATTAAAGGAGACATAAGGAAGTGAGAATGAAACAGCCTGGAGACACACTGGATATGTACAAAGGTGCCAAGAGGTGCCAGAGGGACATAAACTATTAACCCATTAATTAAGAGTAAAGCTAGCAAATGTCATGTGGGACCAATAAAGAACAGACAGAAGGGTTGATTCACCCCTCAGCAGAGCTCTGGCACTATTTGTGCTTGTGTATTTGTCAGGTACCTTTCCAGAGAAAGCTCCTATGACAAAGCAACATCCACAGTGTTAGTCTCCTCCTCATGTCTGCTGAACCCTCACTCTGTATAATGAAAGGAAGAGAGCAGCCCAAATTAAACAAGCAGGCAGTTCTCCCTTACCAGTTTGAATAAATGACAGCTCTGCCTAGCAATATCAGAACCCAAATCTATATTAAATTTTTACCAATATCTTTTAGAGCAGCAGTTTCATTTACTGAAAAAGAGGGAGGAAATAAAAGAAGAAAATTAATTATAAGGCTGAAAGGTTTGCGTTCTTACAGCGAGGAGCAAAGTACCCCAGCCAAACAGTTGTCAGGCAGTGCAGAAGAAACATGGGATGTTGCAAGATAGTTTGCAGATGAAGAATATGGCAGAGCAGCTCAGAATACAACAACCCAACTCCTGCAGATGAAGAGAGGAGTGCTAGCTGGACAGTATAAGCAATCCAAGGTCAAACCGAAAAGCTTCATCACTTGGTTTTCAGTGCTATCTGTTCATTCAGAGACAAGGCCAGTATTCCACAAGGGAACAGGACTTGTTTGGGGGATATGAAGGCCAAAAAACCAGAAAATTCTAAGATAAGCTGAAAAGAGTGTTCTTATTTTGCTCCTAGTTCTAAAGGACAATACTCACAACTTGAAAAATCGTCATAGTACATGCAAAATCATGATCCCTTATATTTCACCTGCTTCAATTCCAGCAGATCTACTAGACCAGAATAACCAGGCATCTTAGGGTAGGTTTCTACAAATCTTGTAAAATTAATTGTTAGAAAAGTCTGGCCCTTTAAACCGTTTGTATATCAGTTTTCCACTGACAGTGTTAGCAAATTAAATGTAAAAAAGCTTTGAATGAAATGCAAAAAAAAATTTTAATATCTCTGATGAAATAAAATTTTCTGTATTGATTTGAAAAAGATTTGTTGAAAGACTTGAAATGATTATTGAAATTATAAATCTATATTGCCCAGTTTGAAAATAAAATTAAAATGTCTTTAGAGAATTTCCATCTTTATCAGTTTTCATCATTTCTTTGCCCACCCTATTATGACATAATGGTTAGAAACTTTTTTTTTTTTTGGCAAATGTTTGCTATCGGTTTTTCATTTTAAGGGTAATTTCTATAAAATTTTGAGACACTAGAGTAAACAAGGGAAAATGACGATCCAAATGAAAAAAGTATACAATTAATAGGTAGCAGCAGCTCTAGGTAGCCTTTACAAGATTGAAAAAAGAGCATGTAATGTTACATGCCAGCACAGTGATAGCATGAAAGAAGTCTTTTGTAGGCTTAACATCCTTACAACAATAAAAATTAACACTACACAAAATAGAAAATGGAGAAAGCTTCAAAATTTCTTCCTATTTTTCAAAATGCTTTTACATGGAAGTGTTAGTGAATTTCCCAGAAATTCACAAAACACTACAGTCCAAGTGGTGGAGTTTAAACAAAATAACATACTTTCCCATCCTGTTACCACCTTTATAAATAAACTAAGATCATCAAAGAACATCCATATTTCTTCAGTATTTTACTCTCGATTTGTAAAGCATGTAAAGATTTACAAAGCAAATGTAAAAACAATTGAGAGAAAAGCTCACATTATTTATTTCCATAAAATATTAATCCTAAGGTGTCCAGGAGAAGCAAGAAGAGAAAAGTTTTAATTCATTGCAAAATTACGTATCAGAAGCATTTCTAGCTTAGAAAATGTCTAGGTTTTCTTAGTTTTCTTAGTTCTTCTTGTAGTTTAATCTACAGTTTTAACAACATCAGCCCTATCTGGAAAGTAAGGAAGTAGATACATATGCAAGTAGTTCTCACCTTTAATGAGATGTAATAGACAACATTGAAGAAGGTGCTATTCCAGATATACTGGCTTATCTATATCACTTAAATTCATTACTTCATTCTACTTGAATCTATTTCTCTGACTTTCAAAGCTGAAAATAGGGTTTATATTTCCAACCCACTTTCAGCAGAGTTTAAGGCAGTGGAAATAACAGCCATGGTCTGTATAAGTAACAGTAGGACCTGTTTTCAAGTAGCAGGATGTACCAGAACGATTTGTGAAGGGGCACATGAAAGTAGGCATCTTGTACTAATTTGAACTATCTTTCCATTTCACTTCTTGACTAAAACTGCCAGACTCTGCATCCTCTGTCATAGTTGGCTTCTATTCAGCCCCATACCACAAATCCACCTTTCCCCTTACTATTCTTAATGTATGGGAAAATCATGCTTAATTAGCTATATGACTTAATTTTATATTAAGTTTAAGATTCTGTTTATGTTAGTACATGTTGCAGCCTCGTTGGTCACAAGACTGGATTCTTGTATGATTTTTTTTTTTTTTGCCAGATCACTGTACTGATGACTGATCATCTAATCTTCTCCCTGTAATATTTTTTAAGAATATTATGGTAGGTGGACTATTTTTCAGTTGGCCACATGAGAGAAGACATGACTTTCTGAGAAAAACCCTCAGAGACAGTCTATTTTTCTCCTAGGTTTTGTCTTTCTACATTAAGATTTAGGTAATAGTAAGGTAGTTTTCAAGACTGACAGTTCAGCTACACTTACCTATAAACTTCTATTTCAATTTTACATGTGAAAACTTATGCTCTTCCTTCTAGCAGAAAAAAATTTCATCAAATAGATGGTTATACACCTGCTCAGTTCCAGCTTCACTATGTCTCTAACAAAACCTTCATATTACATTTATCCAGTGCATTTATCCATTATCCTGTGTTTTATATGCAAAGCTGTAAAATAATCCTACCCATTCCAAATGAATGATAAAAATAGATTTCCCAAAATGCTTTTTTCATAAATTAAACTAAGAAGTTTCCTGTTGATGATTTCATTCTGTTATTTTCATCCTCTAGCAGAAGAAAAAAAGCCTGAATAGACTTTCAAATTAAAAAAAAAATTATACTGGAATTCAATTGAAATATAACACACTGCATAAAACCATTATAAGGGAAGGATCCTGTTAAAAAAGAAGCAATTCACTTGTCTGGTTTTTGGTCCCATCTCTCACAGAGGTTAGGGTGGGCCTTCACATTATCAGCAAGGGAGGAAAACATCACTTGTTGAAGGAAACCATTTCATCAAAGAGAAGTGCAGAAAGGAGCCCTATCCCAGGACACAGCACACCCTGCTACCTTGCAGCATTGGTGATTCACACAGCCAGCCTGCTCCACCAGGAGTCCCTTCCCCAAATCCTCCCATCCACCACACGTGGGCCTGCTTCCTTACATTATTTTTCCGTCTACATATTTCAAAAATCTTGTCACAGAACCTCTGAGTATAGCTATTTGAGAAACAGTATGTTTTGCACTCAAATCTTTTGGGGAAGAAATTAGATGTTCATCCTAGTTTCTGACAGAAAAGCCACCTAAGCAGGACCTCAGAGGGGTGGCAACTGAGCTCTTGGTGGGAGGTGCCCCATGAGGTTGGTCCTGCCTGTCACTTGAGAAGTCAGACCACAGGGCTGAAGGAAGGCTCTCCTCCTTCTCCCTGAAAGATGCAGCTATTTCCCAGCAGCAGCCTGATGCATTGTGGATCCTTGGACCCACATCCTGCAAAGTTCATTTGGACAAACAAGGGTTTTGCAAAGCAGGCCTCTCACCTACAGAGCTCATCCCTCCTAGGCAGCCTTGCTGCAATGCCTGTGCAAAGGTAGCTGAAAGGAGGGCTGCATTGCTCTCAGAGACTGTGTGCCCTAAACTTCAGATATGTTTCCTTGGTTACAACAGAAGGTGGTTTTCTGCATTTCCTTGGCATGGCCCAACAGTCACCAACACAGACATTCAGAATGTATATTAATAAACAGCAAGGAAATATGTTTGCCATTATTCTCTCCAAGTGTCTTGCCTGCTTTTCCCCTACTGCAGAAGCACACCGTATGGTTCCCTCCAGAGTGGGAGTTATCAGCCAGCCTCATCAACCACCTCCAAAGCCTTGCCATTTCAATTTCCTCTCCTGTTTCTTGATATACCCTGGCACAGCCACTCAGATCAACTCTATGTCTGCAGCTTATGTCAGCAGCTGCTCTGTGCAGTGGAGCTCATAAAGCTCAGAGCCTGTACATCAGATTTAAAAGGAACACATGCATGCAAGGGAAACGGTTAATTGTGAAGTTGAAGCACTTTCCCTATTCCTCTTAATATCAGAGTGGTGGGTGTTACAGCTTTCTTTAGCAGCTGGCAGTCCACTTTGGTATTTGAGACATCACTGGACAGTAACCATAAATGTCCAAAGGCAGCTGGCTAGTCAGACACATCAGTGCACAGCACCAGCAACCTCCACACATCTGGAAAAACAAGTTATTCTACACAAACTCCTACTCAGTACATCCTAGTTGCTTCTTTCTAGTTTTTTCAGAAACATTAGCTGAAGAACAGAAGCAAATCTGATGGGAGATAAGAATAGGAATTGAATTAAAACATTCTGTGTTGAATTTTGGGAAATAAGATTACATGTTTCTCCTTGTTGAAAGGAGAAACCTGCTTGTAGTGGCAATTTAGTAAAATAAAGTTTTGAAGATTCACTTGCATTCAATCCAGTTGGTTTGTAAGAGTAAGCTCATAATTTATCATTCCTTCATTAGACCATTCTGTCTGTTTTCTCTTGCAAATTAATACTGGGCAATGGGTGTTTACATTATCATTAATGTGTACAAGGATGTAGCTTAGAGTTACCATTATTAAGTAGTCACACAATAAATAAACACAACAATGCTTCATTTCAACATAATTTTCTTTCCTTGTTTATTGTTTATGGTTTCAAATTCTTTTTATCCTCTGCTGGCCCTTTTGCTTTTCAGTAGAAAATGAAACTATGTTGTTATTCTAATTAAGACTTTTTTTTT
>VXBN01001963.1:215042-226425 GCA_013397395.1 Sinosuthora webbiana
TACTTTAAGAACTGCAAGGGTTAACTACAAAAACAATTTCATCTGGAATTACATCCTATGACCATGAAAAATGTTTGGCATATTCTGATTTGTTTACATTCTCAGTGGTTTTCTTGGGTGCTATCCCTCACCCACAGAAATTGACTCTGAAAACAAAGAGAAATACTCTGTATCTCATGCATAATACATGAATGATATTGTATTGGCTATAGATTTTTCAGTGTTTGTGAAACTGAAATTTTAGCTGAAACTAATGTACAAAATGCTGTTGCCTTATAGGTAGCTAATTGCTTTTATTGAGCCTGACAACTGCTTCCTACTAGCATTATCTGTATGTTAATTCCAGTAAGCATATAGTACTCATGGACAAGCCAAAGCAGTTAAATATCTTGAACTTACAAGTATAGGACAAAATCCTAGAAAGAAGAAACACTTATTTTCCTTACTTCTGGAAATCACAGCTCCCATGGCTAGGGTCATGTTCCATGCAAACTCTGTTTTTCTTGTGGAGCACAAAGTATTTACAGGTCTCTGTGTTACCTGCCATACGCCTCTGCAGCAGGACAGCTCAGTGAGGACAGTGCTACACTTGCACTGTGGTGTGCAAGGAGCAGCAAGTGTCTGTGAAACCACATAAATAAACCTGCTCATTTTCCTTGAGTAAATTGTATAAGCCATGCTGAACGAATTTATTTTTGGTGTTTTTGTTTGTGGCTGTGTTTGGTTTTGGTTTTTTCGTTGTTGTTGTGTGTTTGTTTGTTTGTTTGTTGTTTTTTTTTAAGTTTTTTTTCTTCTTTTAGGTTAAATAGCATCAGCAACAGAATGTTGTGTGTTAAAATATCAGAACATCCTTACTGATCAAGCCTGCTTGTGTTATGAACATCATGGGCTGTGACATCTCCCAACCAAAGAGTTAAATCCTGCCTAGCTGGCACAGGATTTTTTATTACTATTTTTTTATCCTGATTGCATAGCTGCTACCTGCTGAAGCCATACTCTGTATCCCACATAAATCCATGACAAATTTAAACCAGAACTTTTTGTTCTAAACATGGACACTCTGCCAGGATATGTCTTCTAAGATCGATTCAGGCTGAGTTTAGTGTAGCAGAAAGTTTACACTCTATACCAAGAATCAACAGGGAATACAACACAAAAATCAAAAATACCTCTAAAGAGTTTTTGAAAAAGAATAGTCTAAATACGTTTTCTTCAAAGCTGATTCCATTATTGAGAATAACAAATATTGTCTGGCCCTGTTTTTTATGCACAAGTGAAAATCAGCTCTAGTTTAGCTGCACTAAATGTAACTGCACATGAAAATTGATGCACAGTTTTCTTAGGAAGTAAAAATGTATGAAGTATATTAGTTAACAGAGTTATAAAAAGTTTACTGTAGATGAAATCTGATGAAAACCACAAGAACCTGACTTTTTTCTAAAACCTCTCTATTGGTATGTCAAAATTTTGAAAATCTAACATTTATTGAATTGAGAATCTCAATAATAATGTCTCCCCCAGACAAAAAAAAAGTGATGAGGGAAACAACATAAAAGTAATACAAGGATAAATGCTAATTTTGAAAAGGCAAACCTGTTCAAAGGTATGAGACCTAGAAAATTAAGGAAGGCTTAAATTTTTCTGAAACTCTAGGCATCTCTAGGCATTGAAAACTTCCACACCCAGATTATACTAAAATAATTTAGATCTTCCTGGGAATTCAGGCAGATTTGGAAAAAGTTCAGGCAATATCTATTTCTTACAGAGTCAATTTTAAGTCTTTATTAATATCATAATTATTTCTGATACTGTAACCATTAAACTCTGGAACCTATGAATTCTGTTTTAAAGCTGAATCTCTTCAAATGTTATGCATTAATACCTCAAGAGGTAACAATTACCAAGCAATTGGCTTCAATATAACAAGAACACCACTTCCTACGATAGAATTTCCTACTGCAATTTGTTCAAACCTATACATGCCTTATTTCAGGAACACATCTGTGAAGCTAATAGTAAGGTTTTTTACTTTAAATCATTATCAGTCTCCTTTCAAGGCTGATAAAACCCATCAGATTACGTATTATTATCCTAGGTTGGCATGAAGAACTATGAAGAAACCACAGACAGTTTCAATTACCACTAAACTCCATCTCACTTTTCAGAGTTGTACTCTCTCTTCTCCTGTGGGCCTTTATCAGCTTCTGCTGATAGAAATCAACTTCTGCTGAAGAACCTGATTTCCCATATTGTATCTTGGTCATGTGTATCATCTCAGAGCTAATGAGTGCTTTGTGAGTCAGTGTAATAATTGGCCTTGTGAACAAGATGCAGAGACAACTGAAGGCAAATATTTAGCTGCACATCCCAAGTTTTGTCACACAAGGTGCCACTGGATTCAAGCACAGTTTGCAGCGACAGAATATTAAAGTCTGTCTGAGCTGGACTGAGAACAACATTAAAGCAGTCCTTTGCACTCAAGGCCACAGCATCTCCATTAATGTATCTTTCTGGAAAAGCTATGCTAAAGCTAACTTTCTGTTGATTTCCATATCATGCACCATCTTACTTTATTTCCATCCTTTATCCCTGGCAATGATTAGTGCACACCTGCTGTTGATCACAAATTTCTACCCAGGCACTTTGGTTCAGGCCTCATGGCCTTGGGGTGGTGTGACAAGGTGGAAAGAGCCTGGATCACGTGCAGGGGAATGAAAGTGTCTTGAATCGTATTTTGAAAGGTGGTTTTCAGACCCAAAAGCACAAGATAACCAAAGTACAGAACAAAACACCAGAGCTAACATGAAGACAACCATGTTGCCTCAACTCTGTAAATATTACCATCCGGATGGGCCCACTTTGAGCTCTCCCGGAATTGCAGCTGGACTGCACAACAGGTGACTCACCCTTTGAGCAAGGATATGTCTCAAGGTTAATATTCCTTACCTGAGATTAAAATACCTTTGCTCAGTGTGGAGAGATCCCCTGACATTATCCTGAATTAATACCAAAATACTACTAATTCCATGAACCATTCTAACTTGATTCTAACTCAGTTTTTCTATGTTTCCTCCATACAGTAACTAATAAGATGAACCTGGCCATCAAGCTTATTAAGTATTTTCAAACCACTGTTAAAATGTCATAAATTCCATTAAATTTATTGAATTCTATCAAATTATTATTTTACCTTCATAAAACATGATGTGCCCTGCATTGAACAAATTATAGTTGAGGCAAAATATCAGCAATGATTGAAATGTTTGCCCAGCTGAGGCAATTCTGAATTTTGCTCCATTTTTCACTTTACGGAAAATTATAATGGCTGCACTGGTTTTGGAACTCAGCAAATTGCAGAATTAGTCACATTTTTTTTCTCCAGAGACATATACCTGCACTGTCTTCAGCTGTGCTGCTCCTTAGACTCAAGATAATATGCAGATTTCTTTCCCTTGGCTACAACTTCATGACATGCAGTGTATCCTTCAGCATCACGTCTGACAAACATGTACATTCATTCCACAGAATCATACATTTAGCTGAAGGCTGACACTTCCCAAACTGTTTTTGAAGACAGAGGCGTTACCTTCTTTGTTTAGAAATGTATGAAAGATGGAACTAGTTATCAGCAAACTTATATTTTTTTAAATCATATGATATTTTTATATCATATGATAATGATTATATCATGTGATCTATATATTCTACCATTACCATGTGATACAAAGGTCAAGGGGCAATTACTTCATAATTTAAATTGGCTGATTGTGCATGCTTAAAATCATTTCCACTGTCTGCAGCAAAATTTATTTTGATAATTTCTATCTATGAATATTCTTGATAAACAAAAGAGCTCACAAATACTACAAGGACAGTGAAAAACTCTAGAATTAATTGTGCAAATATAAAAAAATTACTAACAGAAACTCAGTTTCATTATTCTAGGTAAAATCTGATTCAGTGTGCAATTTCTAAAACCCTAAAACCCCAAGAGATCATATCAAGTATAAAGAGAGAGTTGAGATTTTATTTGAACTCCATCTCTCCCATTGTAGTGTTAATTTTTCTGGTTTGAAATTTCAAATCCTAATTTTCAAAAATGCTGTTCCCAAGTACTAATGTCATATTTCACCTGAGTAGTAAACTGCTGAATCCTTCCAAAAGCACACATCAATAAAGTAAAATAAACCTACAATGGAAACCCAGAACAGAGGGTTTATTTCTTTTTCTAAATCATTAGTTAAATTTTGATAGTTAACATATTTGTTTGTGCATTTTTTTTTAAGATCTGGGTTGTTTTTTTTTTTAACACATTACTCCATGTGCATTACCATGCATATGTCATACAACTGAACAGCCATGGAAAGGTGCCTTGTTATAAATTTTCTCAGGTTTTTGGAAGCCTTACCTGAGGTACTTATAAAAAGAATACAAGACACTAATAACTCCATTGTCATGCCCCTGTAACCCCTAGTCTGACATTCAGCTACTGTGACCACTATGGCACAGCTATTGGTCTTTGTCTTAGCTTTATTTAAAAAAACAATTACTGAGCTGTGACAGAATATAATAAAGCTAATGCCAGGCAATATATGAAACATTTTAAAACGCTTGGGGAAAAAAAAAAAAAGGCAGAACCTAAGTCAGTATCTCATGGAGTAAATAGGAAAATGCAACATAAACAGGATAAAGGAAATGAAGAAAAAACAAAGCTGATGTGGCAATTAAGCAAGGCTGAGGATCACCATGTTTCAGGATCAACGGAGACTGATGCATCCTCACCTGACTGAGAATTGTCCAGGATAGCAAAGACCTGCTGGGTGACTGCGGGTGGAAGCATTTGCTGTCTTTGGTCCCAGCTGGAACCAGTGCTATCTAGATATTATTTTAAATACTGGCACAAAGTCTCTGGCAGAAATGGCGGTTGTGGTGGTTTTCCCTTCCCAGATGATGGTTCTCATATCCTTTTCTTTGGTTCAGCTATAACTATATGCCCTGGGAAAGGTCAGGCTTTGTGAGCAGCAGCTGAAGCTGCTGGTTGTGGAAGACCTGGTCTGTGTGTTGTCTCTACATTTGCTGATGGCAGGTACCCTACACATCAGCGTTGTGCAAAACCCTGAACACCTGCTGGATTTCACCATACACTGGCAGCAGTAGTGTCAGTGTCCACATATTTGGAGCTTATTTTGTTTACTTTGTTTCCATTATTTCTGTGGTTTTGTCCTCCCCCTCTCAGATGGGGTCTGTGCATTTCCATCTCCACCGTGGGCTGCTGTGACCCTCCACACACCTGAGGCTGAACATGAGGATGATGCAGTCTTAATATCTGGAATTGAAGGCAGCTGCCTGACTTCCCCGTGTTCAAACCTCCTGCAGGTCCAACATGCTTGAGGTCTTGTTGCCCCCCAGGGACATTCTGATGACATTACAACCTTTTAACCCTCATTTGCACTGATATTAAGTGATGAAATCCAAGCAACACCAGAAAGTCTATTTTTACCCCGTGAAACACTGCAAGATCTGCACTCTGACAGGACAATAATGATAAAGTCATGGATAAATCTCATTACATGTGAAATAAGCAAAAGTACCTTACTTCATTTCAACTGATGGAGATCGCAAAGAATCTACCAAATGTTGCAGTGAAATCTGTCAACAACAAAATCTTTCCTCACCAATTTTCTGAACATATCACTCCAAAAGAGGAACTTTTGCAAAGAATCTGTATACTGTCAATATGGGAAATCAAAACACATGAGCACAATCTTTTCTAGATTAATATTTTATGACAAATGAGCAAGAAAATATTCTCAGTAAGGAGATTAAGATATGGCTTACCATTGGAGTTGATTTAAAATTCCAGGCATCTTCAGATAATATTGCAAATAAAGTTTTCCACCAGTCATAATATTCCAGCTCCTGTATTCACTCCTTCATTCAAATAGCACACTAAGTTCTCCAATGCAAGAAAAAGGGCAGGTGCAATTCAAATCTATTTGAGATTTTTTTCACTCCTGTTTATTTTACACAGAAGATACTCTACAGTTACCTACTTCCTGTAAGATCAAGCCCACTTTAATTTTTTTTAATGGAGGTATGTTCCACATAACTGTAGCCTACCTAGACCCATGTTAAGGTCAGAAGACTTGTCCGTACATCCCAGATGTGCCTGCACATCTTTTCATCACAGAGTAGGGGATGGTTCCAGGATCCACACAACACAGACAATACGTAATCCCAAAAATGCCATTTCCCAGAATTTCCCTCCTTGCTATGCACTGCCAGACCCCCTGAGATGGGAGTCCTGAAACATTATGTTGTCTCTGCAGAGTGACACATTGGCTGCTTTGTCCACCTCTTCGGCTGCTGGGCTGGACAGCAGTGATTCTTTCCTGAAAGCCTCACATATATAGTGTGATATACATACACAATTTATATATCATAATGAACAACAGAAGTTCAAGATATTTCAGTTTTATGATTTTCTAACTGGGAAAAAAAAACATATAATGTACAGAATTTAAAGAAATTTCCAGAAGATGTGGCACACTGTTATCAGAGTCCAAGGCATTCCTCTGGATGCCCTGGGAGGCCACAGACCTGAGCAAGAGGGTTTGAGATCTGTACAGGGGGGTTTGGAATCTGTACAGGGGGGTTTTGGAGCTGTACAGGGGGTTGGAGACCCTGGCACAGAGCTCAGGAGGACACTGCCTTTGACTTCAGTCCATGGGAATGGCTTCCAACATTGAGGGAAGAATTACAAACCACAAAGATGTGAAAAAAAGTAGTTTAGTTTGGTATAGGATGAGAAATGATGTAGTTTTGAGTTTTTAGAATATAGGTACATGGGGGACAAGTTGGAGGATTTAGGGTGTTGCCCTTAGTTCTTCCTTCTTCTCCCCTGGCCTCCATCTTTTGGTGATGGTGGCACAAAGTAGTTTAAGGAGATTGGATTAGAGTAAAGTTGACCATTTTACTGTAGGTGATAAGTATTGGAATATAAGTATAAACAGGTGATACGTAACCTTCTGTATAAAGGGACTGCTATGTCCCACTGTGGGGGGAGTTGCCTCATGTCCTAGCTGCTGTTCAGATCTCAGCTGGGCACAGAGAGCATTTTAAGATACGAAACAATAAACAACACGAAATATCAAGAGAACAAGACCTTGAGGACTCCGCTCCTTTCTTGCGACCTGGCTCGGGGCTCTCAGAGGGAAAAAATGACTTTTTACAATCTCTAAGCTCGGGTGAGGAGACCAAACCCGACAACTGTAGCACTAATACTCCTATAGTTGTGCTAAAACATGATGTGAAAGGATGAACTGATATATCTGAGAACTCAGCTTTTTCATCATGACCCCTTCTGAAACACTTTTGCACAACTTTTGGATGGGGATGATGAGACCAGATGGTCTTGGCATTCATTTCTTCTATCTTGTTTGTGGGAATATAGGTCCAATCAAGTTCTCTGCTGTTGAATTTGCAGGTTTTCCTTTTGTCTGTATTTCAGTCTTCATCTTCTTGAATTAAACCTAAACAAAACAGGACAGACAAAACTCTCACAGATTTCACTAGGAGCTTTGTCAATGTAAACACTTCAGCACAGACTGAGAATTCTTTGCACACACTTTCATCAAAACAAAGTTCTAAGAACAGCTAAAGTCTTGAAAACAATCCTACAGTAACAAACAAAAATGACTCTCCACAGTGCAGGAAAAAAAAAATGTGGAGGATGGTATGGTATTCTACAGAACACTTTACCTAAAGTTTTATTATAATATTGATGTCGTTCATTTTCTTGTTTCTCTTTGCCTGTACACTGATCTGGAAAATCATCACTAAATCCAGTAATATCTACATCAGACCATTAAAATATCTGCATCTGAACTATGAAATTCCTACAATGATAAAAACAGCTCTATGTGAGCATTGTCACAAATGAAGAAATTTAAGAGGCAGCTTTCCACCCAGACACAGCTGTATGTGCCTATGGTCCCACTTGAAAAACCTGCACATTTTCTTTCCTATCTTTCCTTCCTCCAAAACATCTGTGAGAACACAACATGATTCTTGCAAAATTACGTAACTCTTTCATTCTGTCATTCCACAAAGATTCAGAATAAAATTTCTGTTTGCTCAGGATTTTTTTAAAAGTATACATCACTATTTCATAGCAAATGTTTCCCATATTATTTAATGCTTCCCATATTATTTAATGTCAGTCCTGGAAAGATCGTGTGCCTCTCACATGAAGTCATTGTTAACAGAAGGTTAATCAGCTTTCAATTTACCACATGCCACACCTCCTCTTTCAGTTCCTGTATTTGTTCAATTGTGACAAGTTTTATATGGGTAGATATTAAAAATCTATTTGTAATTTTTTTCCTTCACCATTTTCCCCAGCAAAAAGACAAATTCCAAAGCTTATAAAACAAGAACAAAAGCCCCTAGAAAAACATTTAGAAATCTATATTAAATTACTGTTACTCAATCAAGGAATTGTTTATGGCTATTTCTTGCCTTGGTAATCAAGGATTCTAATTACAAATTTAATATCAAAACCGTAACTAAAAAAGAGGTGGATGGGTTTGGATGGTTGTGGTGCATTTTTACCATCATTAAGGCTGTCACAGTTTTTTGGGCTTCTGGTTTTATTGGCAAAAGCATTCTCTAGTGCTCTGATTTCACTGATTAGATGTTTTTACAAGATAATATTTTTATTTGAAAATGATTGATCACTTCATTATCTGACTTTCACTGGTGTTTATAAATTAAACACAAAAACACACTTAAAATAATGACTGTTGCTTTCATTAGGACTCGTATTTCGACTCATTTCCTGACGATCAGCACAAAGCAAATACCATGCTTTGGAGTGAAACAAAATTAATGAGACATTAGGATCTGATCAAGAAAGATCCACACATACATCTCTCTTCCTAATGTGGAAAGCCAAGCATGTAAAATGTCCTCTATTAATAGAACTGCCCCTTTCCCAGGAGACCACAGCTGGGGAAGGCAAACACTACCAGAGTGCCCAGGGACCACAGTGGGAAGGATTTCAGCAGAAGACAATACAAAGAGGAGGAGCAGGAAGATTCCAGAACTCCTGGCCATCAGAACACTGTCCTCCAGGCTCTCTCCACGATTTTCCATTGCCCTGGCATCTCTACTAAGAAGTGAAGGCTCCAGCAGCAATGAGATTCAGGTGTGCCCAGAGCCATCCCTTCACTGTGATTTCATTTCCAGTCATTTTCCCAGTCACCTCAGTTTACCTGCTTCAGGTCTGCACTCCCAGACACATACAGCACAAGCATCAAAGCTTTTTACTCAGCAGGATACTTTTCTGGCAACAGTAGAAAAAAAAGCCCAAACACTTCAAATTATTAATAGTATTGTTATATATATATAATATATATAAGAGATCTTATATATAAGGAAGAGATCTGTGAAGAAAACAAGACAACAAATTGAGAAGTGCTCTAAGGTGGCAGCATTTCATTCATCTATCACTAACTGATCTTTTAAAAAATGACTTATGATTTCCTCCATTAAAAGCAGAACACAGATGAAATGGTGATCTTGATTCCCAGCAGCTTCCTAAAACTTGCTCTCAAATCTTTATTCTCATTTTAAAATCCTAAACCATATTTATGCTGAACACAGAAACATGTGAGTTGTTTTCTCTGGAATACATCAGCTGAGCTGTAGCTGGATCAAGTCAAGATATCTCAATTTAGTAGGAATTTATGTAGTAGAATAACTTATAAAACATGATAAATAATAAAATTTTTTTAGATTCCACTTGGAATACAAGAAGACCAGAATAGTGATAACCTACAGTCTTCTGATAGCTTTTACTCTTCTTTCCACCTTAAAACAAACAGAGCTAGAACAGACATCCCAAGATAGGCTAACTCGAAAAAAAAACACTTGAAAAACTACCACTCCACAACAAGAGCAACTTCAGCTATCCCTTATGCCCAGATTTTTTTCACAAAAAAACAGGCTTTGTGATGTACCCTTAAGAGTAACTATTTTAATGCCCTGAAAATAAATGAGCCATAGGACTGGATGGTGAAGTAGAGATTGAACCTCCTTCCTCTGTGCTGTGCCATATGTACCATACCAATACATACCACACCCTCACTACTCATGCCATACCAGATAAAAATAAATAGTGATCATCTACCAAGACAACAGTTTAGAGGACATCAGAACCTCCAGCATGACTTGTCACAGGATCAGCAGTGTTTTTTAAGGTGGGTTTGTTACTGTTCACACACTGTGCCTTTTCAAGGTTTTAGCCATCATTCCAGGTGTTCTCTTTGGTTAGACAGGATTGTTGCTGACTACTGCTTATTTAGCATCAACTATTTCAGGGTTGTAATGCCTGAGCATGGGGATTTAATGCAGTCTTGGCATCAATATAAGTAAGGCAACACCCACCATCGTAATAACTGCCCATTAGCATTTCCATGAATTTAAAGGTCAGCTGTAAGAATTTTAAGTGAAATTTGACACAAAATTTAGAAGAAACACTCTGTGCAAACTGTAACCCAGACAAATTGATCTTACCTAATTTCAGAAGTTACAGTCTATAGGGACATATAGCTTTAGTAGGTACAGAGGACTAACCACCTTTTTAAGCTGTTTCTGATCAAGCAGACTGTTTCCAAACTACTGTGTAAATTGAAGCATGTGAGATTGTCATGGGTTTTGTAACCAAAAAAGGAAAAAAAAGGTATTCTATTCCATCTATTGAAACCCAGCTGGGGAGATTTTTTCTTTATTTGTTGTAACTCCAGAAGGGAGGGGGTAACTGCCTTCTCTGATAACAAGCCAGCTGTTAAAAACCAGGTGGAGCATTGTTTCTTATCTCTGCTCAGTGGAGCAGTGTTTCTTATCTCTGTTCACCCTCCCATTCTCTCTGTGGGGATATCTTTTGTTAATGGGCCATTAAAGCTCACCAATGACATGACACATTACATCATCCCATTGTGAGATTCTCTACCCAGGGAGGAGGAGCCAAACCATTTCCATGCAGGTAAAAGGAGCCACAAGTGTCACCAATCATCCAGTTTTCCACTGGATTCCTGGAGGAAGACCAGACCCATCTTACTATTACTGGACCGTTTTTCAACAGGACCATCTCTACTCCAACAGAACCACGTCTGCCACTCCAGGAGGGCTCACTTTGGACTGCTTCCCACACCCTGACCAACAGGGTGTCAGGTTGTATTTCTGACCCTGTCAGGGTTTTCTAGGATTTCTTGTTTGTTTGCTTGCTTATTCTTCTGTACTGAAACATTTGTATTTTTTTATCCCTAGTAAAGAACTGCTATACCTATTCCCAAAATCTTCGTCTGACAGCCTTTTAATT
>VXBN01001963.1:226452-256604 GCA_013397395.1 Sinosuthora webbiana
GGGGAAGGGGCTTACATTCCAAGGGAGACTCCAATCTTCCCTGGCAGATACCTGTCTATCTAAACCTAGACAGAGATGTACATGAAACATTTGCACATGTTTATGCACAGTTATTCCTAATTCTTGAAAAGAAAGCCAAGTTTATTACATATTTGTACTGCTGAAATCATGTGAAAGATTTTCAGCTCTCCATGAAGGTATGTGGGTTTAACTCCTAGTATCCTAGAGTGTTAAATACCATGCACACGCACAATGGCACATAGTCTCCAAAACAAAGTTCATAATCTAACAGTCTGATCCATGGTGAGGTGCAACGAAGTTCTAAAGGAATGAAGATAAAAGTTAGAAAAATAAGAGAACACCTAGGCACTTCTGAATAGACAGTGCAGTGTCTGCACTAAGCAATGGCATCACTGTGAAATGTCATTATGTTGCACCCAAACAGAGATTGTCATTAAATGGAGCTTTTTTCTGTATACTGACTCATATCCATGTTCTTTTGAGGAAAACTTGCGTTCTGAGACTCTTACAGAATCTTTCTGCATATATCTCCACCAAAGATATGTTTTCCATTCCTTGAAGAATTCATTGAGTACCACGATGCAGGAGCAACTAGACCATATTCAGCACTTTGAAGTGAAGTTTCAAGGAAACTTTTTTTTAATTTATATATGAACTTTGATAAAAATTTTTGAACGTAATTGCTTTTCTCCTGAAGATGTTCACTGAAAGATACAGTAATAATTTATTTTAAAAGCAAGCGCAAGGAGATCCATGGAAAAGTAGTTTCTTCAACAATTCTATGTATTTTTATCACTTATCATATAATAATAAGGCTCCTTAACGTCTTCAGAAAAATTAGGAAAGCCAAATTATTTTCTGAAGTGCAAATCATCTTCTGGAGTGCTGACCACTTCAGCTGTCTCCTGATCTCAGGAGCCTTTTAGCTAGCAGTGCCTGGTGTTCACCATGGAAACAACTCCCTTGTTTGCTCAGCACAGTGCTCATCTCCTCTCTTTACCCAAATTTCTCAGGTACCTGAATGCAAAATGGAGTTAAAGAAGTTCTATCCTTGAAAAATGGATTTGGAAAATCTCCTTTGGAACATAAACGCTTTTGAATGAATAAGAAGCTTTAAAAACAATCCCCCCAAATCAATGACTGAGTTATGCACACCCCAAACTAGGGCTCAGAGATGAGCTCCACTGGGCAGCACCTCATCCTAGCACACAGTCAGTGTCTTGGGTTTAACTTTAGAGACTGTATGTGTAGCTACTGCATGAAATGAAATGTGCCCTCAGTTTACCTTTCACAAAGGCTGGACAGATCAGTTACTGCACTGCTCCATCCGCTCTACAAAAGAGACACGATTACTTGGTTTGTTACCATATTATGTTCTGCAGAAAGCGTCTGATTTAGCAGTCAATTTCAAATTAAAATAAGTAAATTAAATCAAGTATAAATAAAATTGCAAAACTGGAAAGAAAATTACAAAGCCATTTCCTAAAATTTTCTCCCTTATCTCAGACTGGCTGTACCTGTTGCTGGACAACAGTCAGGTAAGATTTAATCTTCTTTACAAGTGAACCCTGGAGGAATTTGATTACACCTAATTCATAGTAAATTACAGAAAACAGAGCATTAATTTAGTCCTGTGTCATGATTTTTGTTCTTTAAAAACTACTTTCTTTCTGGGAAAACGGTTTTATGGGCCTTGGAAAGCAAAGTTGCTGACTTAGCCACCACAAAACTACATTTTAAAAACTTTTCTTACAGGTTGAAAACATCTGGGGGAAGGGAGCTTAAACCTCTTCCTCCAAGCATGGTTCCATCAGAGTCCTGGCAATCCATCAGTTCCACAGCACTGCTGGACTGCAAGTGCATGAAAGCCAGAAGGCAAGGGTAGTATTAATTTACCCTACAAGCTGATGAGAAAAGAGTTACTGGTAAGTTGATGAACATAAAGGACCAGCTGTAAGAATATTTCTACTTGTAAACAGGAAATATTTCCTTCCCCCTCAAATACAACGAAGATTTGGCAAAAAGTAATTTTTCCTCTATAAATGTAGTCACATGCCACATGGCAGTCATGGTATTCAGAAGTGTGGAGAACTAAACTCTGACTCCTTCTGCACCAATACAAAGTTCTGGAAAAGTACCCAGCTAGGATGTCATCATACCAAGCCCATGTGGTCTTTTGTTTGTGAGAGTTTTTTTTGTTTGTGATGGATTTTGAGGGTTTTTTAGTTGCGGGTTGTTGCTTCTCTGTTGTTTTTGTTCTTAATGCAGATAATGCTACTCCAGCAGATCTGTAGATGTCCTTTAGAAAATAGTTAACCGCTATGCTCCTGGCCCTACCAGATCACTACCAAGAAAAATTAGGGTTTAGTGACGGAGGCGTAAACACCCTCATGCTTTAAATTTTTGACTTTACCCAGCGCAGAGGAACTCTCTCAAGGAAAAGAGAACTGACTCAATTTTCACCAAAAAAAGTGAGGTCGCAGAGGATCAGGTCTTTGAGGACTTAATCACACAGATTTCCAGGACAAAGAAATCCTGAAACTTTATTCCTTTAATTTTCTTTTAATATATTGCAGTGGTGGCAGATCACTTACCTAACAGTGTTTTTTCCACCAAGAAGCCATGTACCAATTCACGTTTTAAAAAGTTCTTGTTCCTTTTTTTCATGCCCCATTATTACAATAATCTGCTTTAATATATTCAGCTACCATATATTTAGGACCTTCATTAAGAGTACTAGCCCATGAAGAGATTTCTATTCAGTGCATAGATCATAAGAAAATGAAACATCAGAGATCATTTTCGAAGCAAGCCAAGGTCTTTAATAATACAGCCAAACAATGCTCTATATACACTGAAATAATCTTTTCATTATCTTTGTATGAAGGACACTGACATCTTCTCATTTTTCTCAGTGACACGAATCCTGACACCAAAAGATTCTGAAAATTCTCCTTCATATATTCTTGCTTTGATGAAGCATGTCCTTTGAAGTTATGTTCTGTGAGTGCTTTTGGCTTGTGCTCAATTTGGCATAATTAAACAACGTATTATATTTATATGTGCAAATAATCTCACTCGAAGTCAATGAACCAGCTGAAGCGTCCTTTGCACTTGGGATCAAACCCCTGATTTGGAAGAATGGAGGTAATTTGCCCTTTCTTGAGAGCTGCATTTTTGAATGTGAGGTCAAAAGCAATCCCCAAAAGGGTGAAAATTATTACACATCATTTTCTGAAGAGTCTGTACCATGAATAATAACTGTGTACTAATAAATTGATTTTTATTTTCTTGTTTTTACTTCTGGAAAGAACTTGTTATGCATCTCTTTTTTTCACAACTAAACATTTAGATGTTCAAGTGGTCTGCAAGGAATTTTTCATTTGTGCCTGTTTCTCCTGTCTTGCACTTGCATCAAACCCCATTGATTTCAATAAAAGTCTCTAAATCTTAGAAGGCTTCCCAGAATGACATTTCAATTAGTTTTCGAGGAAGGTTTTATAATTTTTTTGTTGTTGTTGTTGAATCTTTCTTACTTCCTGACAGTTTAGCAGAGAGAACTCAATAGTTTAATTTGGCCTTTACCCTAGAAATTGTTTAAGGTTTGTTTCATTATTGTCATAATTTCAAGCATTCCTCAAGATGTGCATCCTTCAGCCAGGGAGAATCTGAATATCAGTCCAAACAATTAATAGCCCGAAAGTTGTACTATCAAGAATATTTGTCTTTCCTGTAAAAAATTTAAAAGGAGTTGAAAATTATGTCACATCAATTACCTTTTTCCTTACAGGTCTTCCTTGAAATAAAGAAGAATAGAGCATGGTTCAAGTAAAGCAAACAAAAAATAAAACTATAACTAAAATAATTTCACTTTATAAGTTGTACATATTGTCTTTAGAAACAACGAGCATTTCTTCTCAGCTAACCTGTTTCCATACTCATCTGCTTCCTGCTAACAGCTTTTGTAGTGCAGCAGTAATGAAGTAAAAACATTGATGCTCATAGATGAATTGGATATGAAGGATTCATTTTATGCAAAAAAGGTATTCAATAACAAAGAAATACACTCATTGTTAGACAGTTTGGAGATTTACTGCATGTATTATCCATATTGTGTATATATATATATATATATATGTATTAACTATAGTCTTCAGAGTCACTGCTTTACTAAATAAATAAATAAATAAATAAAGTTTCAGATTTGTTTTTAAGATGAAGTGTTGTGTAGGGTTTTTTTGTACAGTATTGTATATTTTGTACAGTTATTTATCAGCCCCTCTTACTGCAAAGACTCATCTTGATCATTTTAATTACCATAGGATCGATTTGGCAATAACTGAACTATTTGGTAGTTTTGGTAGATCCCAAGGGGCATCTTGGTTCCTTAGGATCCAAACTTGCTGTCTAACTTAGACATACTTAGTTTGCAAAAATAGATACACAGTGTAGGTTGTCATTCACAACTGAAAATCACTTGAGGTTTCCTAAATTCTGGTATACTATTGCACTGCCAATTTTGAACTAAGTAGCCACAAAACTTAAGATTTTTGCACTGATAAGAATACAATTTAAAATATTCCCCTATAGTATGATACACAGGCGAAAAGCAAGCCGTATCAAGAGGCTGTACAAAAAAAAAAAAGAAGGGAAACATTTTTCCAGGAACATGAAAAAAGCCCCAGCCACAGAAAATCTATTTTTTCATAAGAGTAGTATGATAAAAGTTTATTCCTTTTTTGTGTGATCAAAGACAGAAACCCAGAGAGACCAGGGCAGAGCTTTTAGCCTCTCACAGAGACAAAAGGAATTACTCAGCCATAATACTTTCTGCAAAAGAAACCTCTCTGGCCTCAATTTATGTGGAAACTACAGGGGAGTAGGTTGCATCCTTGTAGGAGTTTCTTCTGAAAATTCCTGAAGGGGGTAATAAAGTTAACCACTCCATTTTCTTTCTATAAGATAGGGTAGAAAGTTTCTTGGAAAATAATATATTTAATCTTCTATACAAAGGAAAACCAAAATAGGTAATTTTATGGGGTTTTGTTTTTTGGTTGGTTTGTTGTTTTTTTTTTTAAATATTGTTACTGGCCACATCTACAGAGTAGACACAACTTGGTTTCTTTAGGCCTCCATAAAAAAACTCACATGAAAGATATTTAGAATTCCATACCTGTTATACAAAAGCAAATGTTTTAAAACAGATTGAAGGGGATTTTTTGCTTGTGTTGTCACTCTTCAAAGCATGATAGAGCCCAGAACTGTGGTCATGATGCATTTAACAGAAGTCTGTCAATAATAAATATGGATGGATTATTGAGTTGGTCACAGTAAAATTCATACTTAGCTTAGTTTATAGGCTCCCCATATACCAGCATGGGGAGCCTATGAACAAACAAAAAAAAATGTGTTCTACTGAATGAATGTTGCCTACATCAGTTTAGACCAGGCATACACTGCAGACTCTGGCAGGAATATTTCACATTTTATTCAAAAGGAAGCCAGAAGATCATGCTACTGAAAAGCAGCTGAAGAGGAGCTATGGAGAAGAAACATGATTTCAAACATTTGGCATGTCTCTTAGTTGCATTTTTTTTTTTTTTTCAGTAGCAAAAGAATAATCAGAAATACATGGGCACTGTGTAGCACAGGACATGTCAGCGTGGCAGTACCACTTGCTATAAGATGCCTCAAAACTTGCAGTGGACCTTTGCCAGAGTACACTTTATGCACAAAATACTACGATCTACATTGGAAGGCTTGGCGCTCAAATTAAATATTAACATTTTCTTTGTTTCCCTTTGGGATAAATAGCTTTCATCTCTTAAATACACCAACTCTTTACACAATTTACATAAATGGGAGAGGAGCAGTCTGGATTATAGCCTCTGCAGTAGTTTTGCCACCTGGCTCAGTCCCAGGCAGGCTTAGATATCACTATTCAATGTAATTATGCACTCAGACAAAGTCGATTTTGTTCAGCCTTATACAAAGTCTGGCAGCAGAGAAGTTCAGAGCATCATTCCACATAACACTGCTACTAATGCATCCATTCTGCAAGGCTGAAATGGGATTTAGACAATATTCAGGCACTGGCTTGTTCCTCTGGATGTGGGTAAATGTCTAAGGGTGCTGCTGGAAGGAAGAAGTTCACTTACCACAAACAGCCTCAGTGGTGTTGTCAGAGACCAAGAACTGCAGTCAGACGTGCCAAGCTTCAGTGTTACATGGTCCCTCTCACAACTCAAGCAGTGATACAAACCCAAATTTTCCTAACATTTTTAGTAAAGAACTGACAAGGTACACAGATACTTGAGTATTTAGCATGAGTTTTGTGCTTATATTGGGAGAACTACTTACTCAAATCTTGCAGTGTTCCTCTGAAAGCATTTGTGCAGGAAAGCTGATATTTGCCAAATGCTCCAGTCACAGGACACCACAATAAGCTTTATTACCCATTATCAAACACTGACTCCTTATTAAAACATGCTGTTTAGTAATTGAAATAAGATACATTCATTGTCAGAGTCCTAAGCACTCAGTGGTCATTATTGGAGAGCCAAACATCCCAGAAAATTTCATCATTTTCTCAATGATAATCCATTGGTTTAGCCATCCAGCTAAACATCAGCATCCTGTTTCTACAAATCAGGTTTCTTACTGAAATGGAAATGTAAGTGTCTGCACAAAACAATATTCCCACAGAAAAAAAAAAAAATTATTTATTTTTCACCCATTATTTTTTCTTTCAAGTAACTAATGATTTGTTGAATTTTCTCTATTTTTTATTATTAAAAATGAATTCAAGGGTGGAATAAAAGAGCTATTCTAAATTACTAAAAAAGGTCTTTGAAAATAAAGTAGCATCACAAGCAAGTATTGCACATTTCAAAACCTGATGCAGTTGAAGTGAATTTGATAGCACAAACCCTTTTATTTTCCACTAATAAAAAAGACCAGAGCAAGAATCAAAATGATGACCTGACTGAGCAGAAAGAATTGGAAGAACAAGAATCAAGATGGGACCTACTTTGGTGTGAACTTCCATTTGCTAATTTAGAGCATTTGCAATTTGGGATTTAAACAATGATGAAAGCAGTTCTGCCTTAACTGAGTACCATAACATTGACATAATTTACTAATCATGAATGCTGACATTACTTAATGTTCCTTTCTAATTTCAAGTGTTTATTTCAGTTCTTCAGGACTGTAAGATTTCTTACTTTCTCCATTTTTTTCTTTAAATTCAGAGAGGTCAAGTATCTAGAGAAATATCTCTCTGAAAAGGCATCTATATTTCTGGCAAAACACAAAACCAGAAGCAATAAAGCTTTTTCTTTGTTCACAATCTCAACAGCCATCAATCTCTGATTACTATTTAAACATCTCTGTAGGTCTATACTTCTTCTGAACAGCCTCTGCTGAGACCAAACTTTTAGGACCCTTTATAAATAGTGTAGCTGTGTAATTTTATTTCATTTCCAATAAAAATATAACCACCTTCAGCTGACTCCCTGGACATATGCTATAGACATCAGTTATAAAAATGATATGCCCCACTACAATGTCTGGAATGGATAGTTTGATGCTGAGAATGAATGGCTAAGTGGGAATAAATTATTTAGTAGCCAGTATACAAAATGAAATGGCTGTGATTCATTCCTCTCTTGGGAACGTGAAGAATATCTTTGAACAAGAGAGCATTGGGGCAATAGCAAATGGAAATTACATGTCAAATCTGCATGCTTCTTTCTGGTGGTAGCCTTTGAGCCCAGGGACTTCATCTTTGCATTAACATTAAAGAAAAAAAGATATTTTTAGCCTTAAGAACAAGCAACCATAATCCCCCTGTATTACCCAGTGTTGTAGACTAAAGTACTGCATCAAACACCCAGTTAACAGCTTATTCTCCCTTATAACTTTCCAGGTTCAAACAAGACCAGAAATTCCATGTAATCCTTTGCTTGTTTTACGTAAATTTTACATAAGGAAAATGTAATTGTCTATAATACACAAGTCTTTAGGGCTGAAGAAACTGGGAATAGGAAAGCAAGCTTTCATAACATAGAAACCAAAACAGAACTGGAGGGAGCACCAGGTGTGAATATCCAAGGTGCCAGTAATGCTAAAGCAAAGGGCATTCAGGAAAGGAGCCTTGGAAAAGAATGCTCCTGTATTTAAAATTATACATGTGAGATTTTTTCTAATTAAATAGCAACTTTTCAACTGAAAACACACCTCCTTTGTGTTATTCAGTTTTTAATAGCTGCACATTTAAAATCACCAAAGTCAAAAATATCTCTGTTTAAATTAAGAAAGTAACCCATTGGTGTAAGATGATTTATCCTAGGTCATAGCTCTACATCTTGTTTTGATTTATTTGTTTGTTTTTTGTGGTTCTGGGGGATTTTTTGGTTGGTTTTGGCTGGGGTGAGGGTGTTTGGTTGGTTGGTTGGTTTAGCTTGGTTATGTGATGGTAATTTTTTATTGGTATTATCAATGGTTGTCAGGTTTTGCCTTGATTTGGTTTTCTGTTGATTTGGATTGTTTTTTAATAATCTTTGTGAAATCTGTAGTAACAATATGAGCAAGAATTCTCCACTTGTCAGTTTTCCCTTCATCTTTCCCTTTGTAAAACACCTCATCTCAGTATTTCAGTGAGGCAGGTTGGGTTTGAGGTTCCTTCTGTTTTAATCTGCCTTGTGCCTCAGCCAGCTACACTTTGCAGCTGTCCTTCCAGCTGCCTGCCACCCACTCATCAGGTGCTGGAATAACCAGGTGTAAAGTGAGCCCAGAAACAACCTTTCAGCACAATCTAGGAGAAATATAAAGCTGTGAGGTGCACCAAAGGAAAATTTGACTATGTTTCTTAAAAGGAATGGTCAGAGGATTTCTGAAAAAATCATTAGTAACTTCAGACATCTCAAATGCAAATTTTCTTACAAAAGATAGCATATTCTGAAAACACGAGCCTCTGGGGATTATTCCTGTTTTTACCACTGCTGTGCAGCAACTAGGGGACTGTAAGGTCAAAAATATGACTGAATACAGTAACACATGAAGAAGAATTATTTGATATAAATTTACTATCATAACAACTGCCAGTAAGAAAGGCATTAAACATGGAAGGAAACTCCAAGGTGCAGCTTTCCCTACACAAACATGTTTTTCAAAACTAAAAAGTGAGTCACTCGTACATTATAGAAGAGGTACAGCTCTTTAAAACAAACCCAAATACCAAGCTGGAATAGTTTAAAATTACAAACAGCTAGTCTACAACCAGCCAGGCTAAAAAGGCTTGCAAAGGCTTGCTCTTCCTCAGGAAAGATTGAGGAATATGTACAGCAATACATACCTGGGCTACAGGAAAAGTTCCCACTTAAGGATGATTTCTGGTGTACTAATCCTTAAAACACCTGACTTTAAAACAGCATGGTTCCTTCACCCAGAGGGTGTTTGAGCACTGAGACAGGCTCCCCAGGGCAGTGGTGACAGCACCAGCCTGGCAGAGCTCAAGGAGCATTTGGACCGTGTTCCTGGGTACACATCCTGTGTGATTTTTATGGCATTCTGAGAAGAGCCAGAAGTTGGACTCAATGAGTCCAACTCAGAATATTCTGTGAAGTCATCAAGACCATCAAAGTTGCTGCTTCCTGAATTGCTTGTAGCACTTATTCTTCAAAGCAGATGTTCTACCTGTAGTTACTACACTGAACTTTTCAGAAAGGTTGATTCATTCAGTCAACTTAGGTCTGTAACAGGGATTTGTAATGTCATGAATCTACGCATAGGTCCACGCTCTTTAAAAACTAGTACTAAAAGAATAGATAGCAATAGTTGAAAGATACACCCACAGTGAAATCAAAATGAGTTAGAGAACACCCTTTTCTTTCTCACTCTTCAGAGCTTCAACCTTTGGACCACTATTCAGAAGGGCCAAGCTGGCCAACATGTAGACAAAGCAAGCACACAGCCAGTGAATGATTTCTAGGGACAGGTCAAACATCACCCCTTCTTCTCAACCAATCATTGTGTAAGTGTAGGTGAACATCACCTCTATCCACAACTGACATCCTATTCAGCATTCAAACAAAATTTATAGTACATGTTGGCAAAGCTGGACCAGTTCACCAAGCCTGATTTCTTAGCACAGAAAAGCATTTAGCTGAAGATATTCACAAAAAGACAGATGGTCTTGCAAATTCTGCCAAGCCAATGGGTCTTACTATTAATAAATCAAGTACAGAAGTGATGAAAATTAATTTACCTACTTATAATTTTATCTCTTTAAAGGTGAAGTCTCAGCCAGTGCTAAGAAATCCACTTAAAATCAGAGATTGTGTGTTTGATAGGGGGTTCCAAACAGCGAAGACAAGGGCTGCATTTCAAAAAACTCCCTCTGCAATGAAGGTCCAGAGTGATTCAAAAGAACATCAAATTAAATCCATGAAGCAGTGGCATTTTTAACCAGTGTCCATAAGGCACAATTTTGAAATGTGGTCTTGTTGGGAGTTAGGTTTGTTCCGTCTTTTCTCTAAAGAATTTTTTCACCCATAAGTTACCAAGGAAACCAAGTATTGGATACTTAAGGATACTTAACCGAAACAAAGGGGACAGAGCTTGAGGAGTGTGTGTGTGTGGGGAGAGGTTCTTTTTTTTTTTTTTTCTTCGGCGTTCAGAGAGAGAGAGAGCTGCTGGGCTGCGGTTTCGCTGGAGGAGTTTTTTTTTTTGTGTGGCCGAAGGAATCCAGTCCTGGGATATCTACTACCATCGGTTCGGCCTGAATCCGGAGCCTTCTCAGCCACCCGCGGGAGCTGGGCCAGCCCTACCTCGCCTTCGGCTTCTTCGGCGCTGCTTCTCTTGCTACAGTGTGACCCTGCACCCCCCTGCCTGCTGGGACATTCTGCCTCTGCCTGCTGGACACCCCTGTCATCTCAGCTACCAGCCCGGGACTTTCCACTGTTCCAGCTTGGTGCCCTGCGGATCTTGCAAGAGCACTGAGACCGAACTGCCCTGGGTTTTGTGAAGCAAAACCCCTCAAGGTTCTTGGTATTGTTGTCTTTGGTTATTAATGCTGTAGTTGGTTGGGTTTGTTTTTTTGTTGTTTGTTTGTTTGTTTGTTTTTGTCTGGTTGCTTTGTAATACATACTAGTAAAGAACTGCTATTTCCTATTCCCAAAAATCTTTGCCTAAGAGCCTCTGATTGTAAATTTATAATTGAAAAAAAGGGGAGGGGGCGTGGCTTACACTCCCCATTCCAAAGCAAACTCCAGCTTTTATCTGGCAGATACCTGTCTTCCCAAACCTAGACAGGTCTGTATTAGAAGAACTTGCAATGAAGACACCTGTCCAGAGTAAATCAAGACAAATGGATGTACAAAACTCTTTAGCATTTATCCTAAGCACAATCACTACAAGCATAGTCCCTTTGACCCCCTCAGGCAGGTTACCCACGGCAAGGACAGACTCCAGCTGCTGTGCCTCACAAAACCTGCTGTGCTGATGGCCGCTCATGGCTCTGGCAGCTGCTGGACAGAGGAGAGGAAGACCTGTGCTGGCTGTATGTAGGGAGATGTCAAGCTCAGTCTTGACCAGCCCTTCTCAGCACCATCTTTATGGTCTACAATTGGCAAGGGGTCAATAACAGAGGGACATAATATGTAGGTGTTGCACAACAGTGTCTTGGGTTGCAATGCAAGATGAAACCAAAAGTGTGTATTCCATTACCCTCTGTTGAAACCAGCTGGGGAGGTGTTTTTGTCTTCTGTGACCCATTCCTTGTGACTCTGGGTGGGGAGGGTGTGGGTGTCTTCTATTAATGGGCCAGCTGTTAAAACCAGGTGGGGCAGTGTTCTTATCTCTTCCATGGCCCATCCTCCCTCCAGGTGATATCTGCTGTTAATGGGCCATTGAGGCTCACTGCAGGACTGATAAAATTACATCATCCCATTGTGAGATGCTCCACCCAGTGGGAGGAGCCAACCATTCCTACCTGGATAAAACCTGAGATTCACAACACCAGGACAGCCTGTTTCTACTGGATTCCCAGAGGAGGAGTGGACCCATCCCATGAGCACTGGACCTTCAGAGGAAAACTACACTCTTCCACAGGATCATTGCTCCAACAGAACCACATCTGTCACTCCAGGAGGACTTAACTTGACTGCTGCCAAGACCCTGACAAACAGGGTTTCAGGTCGTATTCTGTCAGTGTTTTCTTTTTTTGTACTACTTTCTTTCTTTTGTACTATTATGTTTTTATTTTTAATATTTGTAGTAAAGAACTGTTATTCCTATTTCCATACCTTTACCTGAAAGCTCCTGAATTTCAAAATTATAATAATTTGGAGGGAGGGGGTTTACATTCTCCATTCCAAGGTGGGCTGCAGGTTTTTCCCTGGCAGACACCTGTTTTTTTTTCAAACCAAGACAAACAGAAAGGTGTATGAGCAGGTAGGTTTATAAGAGAAACAATGATCTGCAGTTCCCTCAATGGCTGTAGAAAAAACCTGGAAGATGAAATCTGGCACTATGAAAATCAGAAGACTGCTTGGCCAAATTTTTTTGGGGGTACTTCAGTATTTTACCACCAGAACCCCTGTCAAACTACAGCATATAGTCCATGATGATAGCATTGTTTTCATTTCTCTTTTCTGCACAAATAGTTTTGTCCTGTCCTGAATTTAATTTTTTCTTAATAAATTCTAAAGGTCATAAATAGTACCATAGTATTGGTTGAGGAGTTGAAAAAATTATGATCTTCCTATCTGGAAGAATTATTTTTTAACTTTTGTATTTTGTTATTTTAAGTGAGATAATTTTCTGCTCTTGATATTGAAACACTGATATTTCCAAGTATTACTTCTACATTTTTAAGTTTAAAAAGGCTATAAGTAGAAAGAAAGGCTCTGGTAGGTTTGATATCAGCTGAAGAAGAAAAGATAGCTGACTTTTTAAAATAATGGTCACAGAAGATGAAAAAATATTTTCAAAAGATGAAAAAAAAATTATTTCAAAGTCTAAGAAGCTAATACTGTTTTCCAGTTTATATACCTCCAGAGCTTGTTCTGTGTATGTCTAAAGAATGGTGTCAAAAATGGGCTTAATGTCTTGCAGCAGAATAATTCTGGGTTCTGTCATATTAGATATTTGGTTTTTTCTCTCTTCCTGATATAAGCTTGTTCAATTCACAGACATCATAGACTTAGGATAGAAGATCTCAAAGGAAAGCATTTATATTTTGGTAATACTGAGGATATAAATGCACAGTGTACAATATGCTATTATTCGTTTGAGACAGATTTTTGGGGAAGATCTAAAAAGCTACTTTCCCTGGAGTTTTTTAAAAGATGTGTCACTTAGGGACATGGTTTAGAGGGGAATATGATGATGCTGCATTAATTGGACTTGATCTCAGAAATCTTTTCCAAATTACTCTATTCTATGACTCAAGAATAGCAGCAGCCAGAGGCTCTCAATCCTTCCATCTCTCCCTACCTTCTCCATCAAGTCAGTGACTTAGTTCCCAGTGCCACCTTTTCCCAACCAACATTCTCCTCCCTTTTTTCATTCCTCTTTCCCAATAGAGCAAACCCTAAGCTGGGTCCTGCCTTAAAGCAGGAAATTAACAGTGTAGGATCAATCCTTGGACAAAAAACTCTCCAAGCACAACTGGATCATAATGAAGTTTTACCACTAAAATGACAGTAATATTGATCAATAGTTTTAGTAAATGGGGAGAGAACTTCTAAATAACTTTGTCTCCATCACAGCTGAAGAACTGCTGGTGGTTGTCAGGACAGATTTATTTCCTTAGATATACAGTACGGACTACCTCTCAGGTACCTTATCAATTTTCTTAAGTTACAAGCTTTTCCCATATGAGCAAAACTGATGGTATAGCTACAAATAAAAAAAACCCCTAAAACTAAAAAACCCAAAAACCAAAAAAACACCCAAACAAAAACCAAAAACAAAACCAAAACCAAAAAACCAAACCACTCAAAAAAATAAATCCCAAAACAAAACACACACACAAACAAAAAAGCAAGGACAAAAAGAAAAAACCTAAAGAAAACAAAAAACAAAAAAACCAACCAAACAAAAACCCCTAAAAAACCCAAAACAAACAAACAAAAAAAAAACAACCAAAGATTTTCTAATCTAAAATATGTTTCCCTAATAGTCTACCATAACATCCACTCAGCTTAATTAATCACTTTAGTTCACTTGCATCAAGTCTTATTTTCATTGTGTTTTGCAGAGTTAAACATTCAGTCAATCCTGCTAATGCAAATGAAATTATGCCAGTAAGGGCTGCCTAGTGACACATATCTCAGTGTTTGCACTCACAACACACAGTAGGATGGCCTGGGAAAATGTGCTCCTTACCACAAGGCAAGGACCCCAGTAGAGCTGCTCGGGGATGTGCAGGGTGAATTCTGAATTTAAAGCACAGACTAAGAAGTTAACCTTTATCAGCTCAAGTTCATTATGGAGAGAAAGGCATCATGTCAAGGAACTAGAGTCATGATACTTTTGTGGAGGGTAATATGAGGACAGCTGATGGACTCATTGAAACAAAACCTCATCACAAACGTGTGAACAATTCTTTCCTCTCCAAACTAAGCCAAGTCACCCTTTCAAAACCATGTAGTCATTGCCTTCAGCCATGATAAATCACAGAATATTTGGGATTTTAAGGGATCTCTGGACATCATCTCATCCAAACGACTGCCAAGGCAGGGACACCTCAAGCAGCTGACACAGGAACATGTCTAGCTGGGGTTTGAATTTCTCAAGAGAAGGAGACTCCACAACTTCCCTGGGCAGCCTACTCCAGTGCTCTGCCATCCTCAGCATAGAGAAGTTCTTCCCTATGTTGAGGTGGAACTTTTTGTGGTTTATTTTACGACCATTGCTCCTCGTCCAGTGTCTGGGCACCACTGAAAAAGAGTCTGGCACCATCCTCTTGGCACCCACCTTTGGGATATTTATATACACTGATGAGATAGATCCCTTCTCAGTCTCCTCTCCTCTAGACTAAACAGACCCAGCTCTGTCAGTCTCTCCTCGTAAGAGAGATGCTCCAGACCCCTTATCATCTTTGTGGCCCTTTGCTGGACACTCCAGGAGCTCCTTGTCTCTCTGGCACTGAGGAGCCCAGAACTGGACACAGCACTCCAGATGTGGCCTCCCCAGGGCCCAGCAGAGGGGGAGGATCAGCTCCCTTGACCTGCTGGCCACACTCTTCCCAGTGCAGCCCAGGACCCCACTGGGCCTCCTGGCCACAAGGGCACACTGCTGGCTCCTTGTCACCTTGAGACCCACCAGGACTCCCAGGTCCTTCTCTGCAGAGCTGCTCTTCAGTGGGGCAGCCCCAGCCTGTGCTGGTGCTTGGGGTAGTTCCTCCCCAGGTGCAGGACCCTGCACTTGCCCCTGTTGAACCTCATGAGGGTTCTCTATGTCCAGCTCTCCAACTTACCAAGGTCCAGCTGAAAGGCAGCAGAGCCTTCAGGTGTATCAGCCACTCCCCCAGGTTGTATCATCAGTAAGAAATCAACATGGGCTAAAAGTGAAAAAATTCAGAGAAATCTGAGAATCCTGTATGTGTGTACATGGACACAAACAACTGTGTAAATAGGTATCTTGCCAATAAAAGATTGTCACGTGATAAATTGATTCCAGTTACCACATGTAAGAAGTTAGATATTGATGTGATTAAATTGTGTTTAACTAAATATACAATTCATTTAGCCTAGTTCACACAACTGAAAACTGATCATCACAACGCAAAATGCATACTCATGAGCATATCTGAAAAATGGATGTGCAAATTTAAGATTTGATGCTCATAGCTGAATAAAAAACAAATATTACTGCAGACATACCTTTCAATCATACTGGTTTTTCAAGCACAGCCCAGGGTTACCACTAATGGGTAATCTAACAACAGTTCTTGTAGTCAGCAATTACTTACTCATCCTGCTGAGACAGATGAGTGAACATGTGTGTGAGCAGAGAGGGCTCAAGAAATGCCAGACCTATGAACCAAGTATCTCATTCAGATTCTGGTAGCACAGCAACAGCATCCAAAAGTCCACAGTCACAGAGATTACAGCTATAATGCCCTATTCACTCATTCCAGCTAATTCCCCTGAAAACTCAATATCCTTGCTAGCACTTTGCACCATTACCTCTCACTGCTTTTATTGTTCAGGTTTTTTCTTCACTTTTGAGGTCAGAGGCATGCTGGGGAGAAATAACTTGGACTAGTGAAAACTATTTGTACTTTATCTGTAAAGAACTATCTGCTTTCCCTTACAATCATAATCTCAGTTTATCAGAAAAATGGTAAGGAAAGCACAGGTGATTGGCTCAGAATATTTTCATTTTTTAAAATGATTACTATTCTTAATATTATTTATATTGTTTATATTTCAAGCTGAACAAGAAAGAAAAATCAAAGGTTTTTTTGAGTGAACTTGACTTGTTCTGTGCTGATGCTTTCTGACCTTTCAACTAATAATTTGGAAAAAAGATAAGGTGTATCTCCAGACAGTTCCTTCTCTAAGTTGCTCAGATCTGTGGTTTATCTCTTTAATTTTATTTTCATTTATAAATAACTTGCTCTCCATATAAATTATATTTTAAAAAAATGATGGTAAGTAACATCAGCCAAAATGTACCTTCAAAATTAAAGAGCCTGGCAACCTAAAATACCTAACAAATCTGTTATTCAGACAATGCAGACACCTTAAAATTATAGAAAACTAAACTGATTGTACAGGCTGTTAAGGCAGGTATCACAATATTAAGAATTCCCTGCTGGGAAACTTCTAGCTTTGATCTGAATCAATCCTCATAGGAACAAAATTCAATTCTCAAACAAAACAAAGGACAAAATCCTAAGCCTAATTTTGCATTTCAAAGGAGTCTTCTTTAAAGTCAACATAACGTTTGAAATGCTTAATGAATGCAGATGTTTCATTTCTGAGAGAGACTTAGTACTGGTACGTGGGGGCACAATGAAGAACCACCACTCTGTGAGTTGAAATATAGGCTCAATTAGCTCACAAACAAACGGCTGAATAATACATGTCACTCACATGTGTCTGGATCACGTTAAATTTCACATTAACAACCAAAACCATTTGTCTCTAACAAGGGTTGCTTGTTACCTCTCTCCAAAAGCAATGGTAGGAAGGAATGAAAGCTGCTGCTCTCTAGGGGGCTCTTTTGTGGAACAGAAGTCAAGATTTGTTGCGCCTAAATTCTTCAAGCACAGCATGAATTTCAGATGTGTCAAGAGTCAGATGTGCGGAAGATGAACCAATCTTTGCAACAACTTTTCTGACTGTATTTGGAAGCCAAAGCTTCCAAAGGACAGGGAGAGCAAACTGGATGTGGGAACAGAGACAGATTCAGCCCTAAGAGAGAAATTCTAAAAACTTTTAGAAGTGAATAGGAATGCTAGCTGTAAGCAGCGTTTTTCTCCCATGTGTACCCAGCACAGTGGCCTCCCAGCTACCTCATGGTGATAGCAAAACTGTGCATGGTAATAGTAAGGCAGGAAAAGGCCTGTTCAGTCTGTATTTTTGGACAAGCACTGCCTCCCAGGTATGGTTTCAGCACCAGAGGAAGCTCCTCTGCTGATCACAGCTGAAATTGACGAAGTTGCCCTCGTTCACTCTGAGCCTGCTGCTCTGGGAACTCTCCCTGGCACCAAAGCCATCAGTCTTCACTGCTCCATGGACAGCAACACAGCACCTGGAAGAAGGGAAGTCAGTCTGGGCTATCAGCTGTCTCAGCAGCAGCAGGAAACCCTCCACAGCTTGGGAGTGTTCCTTAAGCCATGGCAATCCACAGAGGAAAATTTAGCAGGGATATTAAAAGCACAGGGACAACAAAAGACAGCTGAGTTCTGTCCCACTCCACCCCTTCCTGCTCCCTCCCTGGTACCAGCAGCACTGCAGGAGCAAAGCTGTCTGCAAAAAGAAAACCCTCGCAAAACACAGAACAATTAAATGAGCTTTCAGCTGAACCAGGGTGGCAGTGTGGAGGCACAGATAGTGTGACAGGATCACCCTGACACTTTTTCCCTGCTTTCCAGCTTTACAACCTGTTTCCTAGACAACTGCATTGTCGCCTTCACACTTTCTACCTCCGTGCACAGCCCCCTCTTCAACATAGAGAAGCCCAAGTGTTTGTAAGGAAGGTGCACCATCTGCAGTGCTAGTTTCTGCAACATCTAGATTTAGTTTGGCAGTCTCACACCTACCCATTCCTTGCCAGCTGCAAACTAAGTGAGTCTGACAAAATACAACCAGGACTCAGCCGCACAAATGAATACAGTGTAAAACAGAAAATGAGGTATTGGCTTGTACAATTCTTGTTCCTAATATTCCTCCTATATCATGATGAGTCATCAAATAAACTAGATAGTAGAAAATAATTCAATCTCTGTAAATATTTTTTTTATATATACACCTTTGACGCATAGAACATTGTTTTTAAAATCAAAATAATTTGAGAGAGAGAGAGAAATGTATATATGTTTCTCTCTATATAACTCAACCAACTAAAGTGCTTCTTGCTCTGGCTCTAGGGAGCATGAAAACAATTTCTTCAGCTTTAACCTTCAAGGCATTATTTGGTATGTTAAGGCACTGTAAGAAAATAAAATTTTATCCAGGCAAAAGAATTACAGAGTGAAGAAGTTACCATGAATGAAAGTTACCCCACATCGTAAGAGGCGGTGAGAGTAATTTCTATTTTAGAAAAAAATGAGGAGAAAACACACTTGTGCATATTTTGTGCATTCTTTGGAAAGTTTTGGTTCTAAATACTGAGTCCTGCTGACCTAAACTGGTTTGTCACAGAGACAAGTGTTCATCACTCAGCTTCCATATTTCAAAAAAGCACAAGGTTTTACTCAGTGAGTTTTAAGTAGTTTAGGAAATGAACCCAGATTATAAAGTTTGGATGATTACTTAAAATCCAACCATACTGTCTGGAAAAGCAGGATGTTAATCTCAATACAATTTACCATAAGAAAAATTCTTTTTTTTCCTGTCTTTACTCAGACGCAACTAAAAACTTTCTGCTTTCTCCTATTGATATTACCTAAAGCAATAGGATATGTATAATTTTTTTCTCCATTTTAATATCCTCTTTCTCCCTTCAGAAACTCTGCCCTACAGATAGAATACAGAATTGCATCATAACTTCTTTTCCCTGTATTTATCTTTCACTATTTTATCAGCCCAGCTCAATTTTTGCTCAACGTGAACATAAAGTTCAACAACAACAAAGCTGATTCTGGTTCCTTCAGACCTTGTATTGCCTTTTGAAATTTAGTGATCCCTGAAATCCTTTAGTCAAAAGGAGGCTATTTTAAAACAGCACCATCAGCAGTAACTAAATTAATCTCAGAACATGATATAAACTGTGCAGTCATTAATGCCATTCCCTAGACACTGCAGATGATGAATAGAACTATCCTGAAGTTTGATGACCAAAAATAGGACCAAGACCCAATTTATTAAGGCTCTATGCCTCCTGCTCTTACCTGCATAACATAAAAACGTTCAGAACAAAGCAAAGGCACAGAAAATGGTTTAGAAACTTTCAGAACTACCTCTGGCAAATAAATGTAATACTATAAAAATAGGAGTATTCATAATAGGTAATTGAGGAACAGCTGTGAACCTCCCACTCAACATATGCACAAACAGACACTGTAATTATTATAGAAAAGCTGCAAGTGCTAAAAAGACTAAAGTGTTTACTGAGTGTTTTAAAGGATTGACCCTTGAGAAGAATCATCCTATGAACAGAGCACCACAAGGGCTGAACTTTCAAATGTCTAAAAACTGTCTTGTTCATCCTTTTTTAAGAATTATATTAATATACTGGCCCAAATGAATAGCTGATGGTGAATTCCACCATCTCAAATGCAATTTTCCATTGATATTTATTTTTTTTGCTTTTAAAAAGCATTTTTTATTTCTGTCTTTTCTTTGTTCATAAGCACTTTTAAACTCCAACATTCCCAGCAAAACACTGCATCTTCATTGTATATTCATGAATACTTTGTATTCAGCTTTGTTATCATTACACAGTTCTTCTGTAACACTACAGTATTCTCACCAAAAGTCCATAAAAAACCTCCCAGTTACTACACATGAAGATCAGCTTTTGTTCACTGAAGATTAAAACCCTTTTGAAATCCCTGAAACCCTTCATGCCATTAGACCTGCATACAGATTACTTTTCTCATTTTTACAGCACAGTGCCTTGCAAAGAAGAGGATTCAAGGCAAAGGAAAGAGAAGAGAAAAAGAAAATAATGTGAAGCAGACAAAGAAATCTCTCTGTGCTAACAGGTATTGGGTGGGGTTTTAGGCCTCATGTTTGGCTCAGCAGTCAAATGCATTTCATCCATGCGAAGTGAATGCCTTAAGGTTTTCACAGGTTTGGGGGATGCCCCAGGAAATTCCAGTTTCTGCATGAAAGAACCTTAGGTCAACTCAAAACACATTTGTGCTAATGGAGAGAAATTATCACCTTTGGATCTGATTTATTTGAATTATTTCAAACTTCCCCTTTCTGGGGACCTAAAATGACCAATTCTGATGTATGCACATCTACTCTACAGGCTCACAAGGCTCACCTCACTCTTTGTGCCTCTGATAAGGATTTTGCAACTTCACAGGTAATTCAACATGAAACTGTTCACACGTTTGAAAATGCTGGCCATAAATGCATAGCCAAAAGTCAAGTAAACAAAGACAATTCTTGTTTTAATACTGTTAAACTTATGATGGAAAAAATACTATACAAAGTAAAACTCTTTTCTGACATGCCACGTATTGGCACTAAAGCTGTACAAAGACACACATGTAGTCCCAAGATTCGGAGTTATAAGTCTCAAAAAATCAAAATCAACTCACTGTCCTTTGCAGCAACCTTTTCTTCTCCCCAGTTGTTATGAACTCCTGAGTGAATCAAGTGTCAGGGGAACAAAACACCTGACATCTTGGTCTAAAGTGCTTTGCCTAATAAACACCATCTCTTTGATCTGTGACAGCTGTAGACTTAACAGGCATCCAGCCTTCATCCAGGGTTTATCAACAAGGATGCACAAAATAGATTCCCCCTGAACAGTGCAGAGACTCCTGAATGGCCCCTATATTCTGTGGGATGCTACCTTCTATTTCTGGGTTATTGCTTTTAAGCACATTTTTCAAAAGCACATGAGGTGGTATAAAGCTTAGTTCACATTGCCTAATGTTTTCTCTGACACAAATATTTTCCCCAGAGAAAGATAAATCCTACTTCCACCCAAGACAGCCCCTTACACTTATCTCAAATGTATCACCAGAATTACCAAAATTTGTTCCCAACCTAGCTATTGCCTCATTAATGCTCAGAGGACTGACATTTGCAAGCAGCCTAAGCAACATGCTGAAATCTTACTTTCAAAACCTCAGAGATGCATTCTCATTGTGTGTAGAAACATTTTCTACCATTACAGAAGACAGCTCAGTCTCTTTAACATGGTTTTCATAGTTTGTTTTTACACACTGTGTGCAAATAGGCCATGCAACTCAGTGAGATGGGGAATCCTTGATGACAGGAACAAAAGATTAAAAATGAGATCTGTACATGCACTGACGATTTTAAAAGTTACTGTTAAGAACAACTGTATGTTCTTTGTATATTCTGTCCAAATTAGATTAGATTAGATTAGATTATTGACATATATTATGTCTTTGTATAATAAAGATAAACAATGGCCCTGCAGTAAATCAGGCACTGGAGGAGATCTGGAGCAAAGGCGGCGTTAAACCTAAAAATTTAAGTTGCATTTCATAGAATCATAGGATGGTCTGGGTTGGAATGGGCTTTAAAGATCATTTATTTCCAACCCCCCTCCCATGGGCAGGGACATCTCCCACTAGACCAGGTTGCTCAGAGCCCTATCCAGCCTGGCCTTAAGCACTGCCAGGGATGGGGCATCCACAGCTTCTCTCTTCAAGTGCCTCACTGCCCTCCTGCAGTAAAGAATTTATTCCTAATATCTAATCTAAGCCTATCCTTTTTTAGTTGAAAGCCATTGTGCCTAGTCCTGTCACTGCCCGTATTAAAAGTCCCTTTCCAGCTTTTTGTAGGCCACCTTAGGTACAGAAAGACTGCCAAAAGGTTTCCCCAGGGCCTTTGTTTTTTCTCTGATTACATGACTCATCCTGCCTCAGGTGTTGCAATGGTGTTGCAAACATATGTATGCTATAGCATGTATGTATAGCTATATCTCTGCAATCCTTCTCTCATTGCTAACAGCAGATACTTGTTAACATAACTCCAGTCCAAGGATATAGTTCCATAGAACTCACACAATTCAGTCTTGAAAGAGAATCAAATTTAAAATCAAGTGTCATGCCATTTGTTAGAAATTAAGACCCAAATTATGATACTTCATGTGAAACAGAGAGCCTGCTTTTTGTCCCGAAATATCAATTCCTAAGGTCATTACTTCACTACAGAAAGAAAAGAAACAACAAAAACCCCAGCTGAAATACTTGAACAGCTGAAGTTATATCAGCTAATATATCTGACCTTCTAAAAAAAAATCCCTAAACCACTTACATATATTCTGCAATATAATTTGCATAATACTTGCCATTTTCAGATATTAATTCCAGAAAAAGCAGTTGTTTTGATACTTATAGAGCCAAACCAAACCCCTGCCCATGAAATCTTCATAAGACAATTTTTCATCATGTACTTTTCCCATATATGAATAAATTACTAATTTATGACACAAAATATTAGATAGAGGAAAGTATGTACCGGTTTCTGATATTGATGCTTTCCAGGGGCTGGTGGTGTGTTTGCTTAATTAGCAGAACTTCAGCTCTGCCAACAGCTTCTGTATTACTGCAGAAGCCCCACAGCAGTAGTGCAGTGGAACACAAGATATGATGGATTGGTGATTCCTGAGGTTAATGGAATTGACCATATTCAGCTGCAGAGTTGAATAACGAGGTCTGGTAAAGCCTGCTAAGGTAAGCAAATCCATAAGATTTATCCTTTTTCCTCCTTCCTGAACACCAAAGCAATAACCTCTTGGGTGAAATTGTTATTTTGTATTTGGAAAGATTCCACCTGAAAAAAGAGTATTTATCAGTTACATAGACAGAAAACCATATCATGCTGTTAGGGTGTACATTCATCTGCTATGATAATTATATTTAATACAGGATTATACCTTCTCCTCCTGTGTACTACCATCAAAAACTAACATTATCCCATTTATACTGCTTTTTTTTCTTCTCTTCTTCAGGTCCCTTAGCAGAAAGCTTTACTCAAGTGAGGCTTTCCTGCCAAAAGAGAGGTTGCTCTCTGCTTATGCACTGTGTCAATAGGCAAACATATGCTTTCAGAAAATTGTACAGCACCTAGCTAAATCCAGGACAAATGCATATGTCACCCCCTAAATCAAACTCTCCCTCTATAGTTTACAGTCTGCTCCAAACTATAGCAATTCAACTAAAAGAGGAATTTGCCTTAGTACTTGTGGGGTTTTTTTGGTAGATATAATTAGCACCAAGTAATTTCATCGTTTGAGTTAACACACTTCAGTTCATTTTTGCTTGTCAATTTAATGCGATAATAAGCAGAAATCTGATGTGAAGCAACTGAGTAATCTGGTGTTGCTTATCCTGCAGAAGAGAAGGCTCAGGAAGGACCTTATTGCCCTCTACAACTGACTGAAAGGATGGTCTAGCCAGGTGGGGCTCTTCTCCCAGGTAACAAGAGCCAGAACAAAAGGAAATAGCCTCAAGTTGCACCAGGGGAGGTTTAGATTGGCTATTTGGAAAAATTTCTTCACAAGAAGGATTGTCAAGCATTGGACAGGGAAGTGGTCCCTGGAAGTGTTCAAAAAACATGTGGTTGTGGCACATGGGGACATGGTTTGGTGGTGACACAATGATGACACGGTTGGACTTGATGATCTTAGATGCATTTTCCAACTGTAAGGATTCTATGATTCTATGAAAGCAAGAAGCATCATGAAATAAGAGTTTTAGTTGGGCTATTTTTCTTGAAGACTAACAACCCTTACTATGAAGCATGACACACAGAAGAACTCATCATACTATTCCCAGGAATATGAGGTCCAAGAAGAATCTGAAGCCAAGTAAGAAGATGAAGAGAGCAGCATTTCTGTGTCTTCACCACCACCTCTGTCACCACAGTGAGGATAAACCAGATGGTGCATTATGTCAAGGCCCTGCAGCTGCCTGGCCTCAGACAGCAGTGCCTAACACATGCCTTTCCTGAGAGCAGCAGCAATGAGTAAAATACTAAAAAAAAAAAAAAAAAAAAAAAAAAAAAATCTGCACACAGCACCAGTATGAGTGAGCATGAAGCAGTGTTCTAATTTTCTGCCCTCTCCATCCAAGCCATAGTACAAAGCTGGTCTAGCTGGTCTTCTAAATTTCAGTGTGCTTTCTGGGAAAAAAATATAGATCCCAAACAGAATTGGGCAGACTACAGATGAAAGGACCACACTACATATTATCTGGACCCCTGTGCCCTACAAGTGCAGGTCAATTGTGGACAAGTTAGACTCCTCAAGGTGCTTTTATCTGGGCTTTAGTGTTGTTGAGACACCACTGGTACATTCAGACTATAGCTGAGGAAGGCAACAGGTATAGAAACACCCTAATTGCCATGCTGTTGACTGCATTTGGTTTGGCAAAGGTTTATTAGCTCAAATATTGACTAATTTGAGCAGAATTTATAAATTACAGGCCAACTTAGACAGGTAAGTGTGGCTGCTGCATCAGTGCTATGAGGAGCCAGAACTATCAGGGCTTGTCTGAGCCTGTGCAAGCAGATCCAAACAAGGTGTTTCTGGCCAGCTTTCTTCACTTGAGAATGCTGCATGAAACAACACAAGGTGTTCATAGCAAAGCCAGCTCTGGTGCAACAAATACCATCAGTTTTGGCTCAGCTAGACCTGAGTTAATTCTTGAAGACTCTGCTAATATGAGCAAGGTTCTGGGAAAGCATAAAGCAGGGGAGACTCTGTCCAACATGGACACAAAGAGAGCAGAACTCCAGAAATCAAGCCCTAGAAGGACAGCCAGATAAGCAGCTCTGCAGAAGAAAGAACAGCCAGCTTTGACTTGGAGCCTTAACACCCTGCTAAAGCTCCACGTGGTATAAACAACATCTCTCTGCTCCATTTCTCACTATGTTCTCTAATACTAAAATTATCCAAGCAGTAAATAACAATTATTCTGCTGTGTGGGGCCCCTTAACAACTTAATGGGGAAAAAATCAAATCCTCCCATCTCTTACCCCAAGAACACACAAATTTTTCTACTTTTGACCTATGCTTTGTAATTTCACATCATAAAAGACTGGAGGGGAATGGATGCCCTGGTTAGGTATAATCTGCCTCTACTACAGTACTTAAAATCTCTTATAGTAAGAGTGTATGTTAGCTTATTAATGTCACAGTCTTTTCCCTTTAGATAGTGTCTCTAGAGCCTCAACTAAAATGTATCGTATTTATGGGCACTAAAGCTTATATTAGTGACTTTATCCAAATTTACTGCAAAATGAAGTTGAGTTAGAACTTCAATTTAACCTGAAGCTGCACACAGAGTCCTTTGTACTTGCCTGAACTTCAGATTGCTTAGGATTTTATTGCTGTAAGATTTTATAGACTTTGAAGTGCAAACATAACTGTGGGCAAAGGGAAATAATATAGATTTTAATATAATTTCTACTGAAAGAAGTGTTAAAGTAATAACTTTGAGAAAATTTAGTATTTGGTAGACTGACAACTCCAGAGATAAGATTACACAAAAAACCCCACTCTCTGAAGGGGAGGCAAATGTACTTCTGGGGTTTGTTTATTTGTCTTTTCTTAATCATAGCTTCAAAGGCACATTTTTCATTGGTGGTGCCTACAGTAAGGCTTTACAACTATATTTGGGATGTGCAAAAATGATCAGGAATAACTGTTTTTGCCACTTGGTGACTTTCCATTGATCTGCTGCTGTTAAGCTCCAAAGCTTCAGTCCCACACATCTTTACTATGAGTTAATGGTGTTTTAAGAAAAGGCATTGTGTTTCTTATTTAAAGCAGGAGGACAACTTACACTAACAGCATACCAATTCTGCTATGATTTCCATTGCTACTCTAAAATATGGCTACAAGCAACAAATAGCTTCTTGCTCCAAAATAGAAATTCTAGCAAACTCAAATGCCCCAGATGCAAGCTTCACGGGCCTATTTCACTGGGCAAGCTCTGAGAAATAAAATAATCCTGGTAACAGTGACAGAAACACAGGTCAGTGCATACATACTGAACTGAACATTATTACCATGACACTGTTACCTTTTTCATGCTTTCCATCCTTCTGTGTTTATCTTTTTTATAATTTAGTATCGTTCACTTCTTATGTTTGTTCCCATGTCGACTCTCATCACCTTCCTCATTCCTTTTCTTTTCCACTACATTTTTTCTCCTAAACACCCTTTTTCTATCCTCTTCCTCCCTGAGGCAGTCCATTTCTCTTTGGCTCCTGCTGAGGAAATCTTGTACTCCCCTGTTTTCTGTAAGCAGGCAGTTAAAATTGTCCTACCCTAAAGCTACGAAGAGAAATCACATAGCAGACAAAAACTGGTTGTGGTCAAATTCTTTGTAGCTTTGGGGTAAGACAGGCCAGGGACAATTAATTTAAAAATGCAGTAAATACAAAGGTGCACCTGAAATCTTAGAGCCATAGAATCATAGAATGGCTTGGGTTGGAAGGGACATTAAAAACCATCTAGTTCCAACCCCCTTCCATGGGCACAGACACCACTAGACCTGGTTACTCAAAGCCCCATCCAGACTGGCCTTGAACACTTCCTCAGCTGTATCCACAGCTCCTCTGAGCAACCAGTTTCACCACCCTCACAGCAAAGAATTTCTTTCTAATATCTAATCTGAACCTACCCTGTTTTAGTTTAAACATATTTTCCCTTGTCTTTTGACTACATGCCCATGTAAAATGTCTCTCTCCATCTCTCCTGTAGGCTTCCTTAAGGTACTGGAAATCTCCAGTTAGGTCATCCTGAAGACTTCTCTTTTCCTGGCTGAACAATCCAAATCCTTTCCTCACAGGAGAGGTTCTCCATTCCTCTAATCAACTTGATGGTCTCCTCTGGATGTGTTCCAGCAGGTCCATGTCCCTCCTGTGCTGGGGCCCCAGAGCTGATGCAACAACACTGCAGGTGGGCTCTCAGCAGAGCAGAGCAGAGGGGCAGAATCCCCTCCCTGGCCCTGCTGCCCACACTGCTCTGGATGCAGCCCAGGACACGTTTGGCTCTCTGGGCTGTCAGTGCCCATGGCTGGGGCATGTCCAGCCTCTCACCCTCCAGCACCCCCAGGTCCTTCTGGGCAGGGCTGCTGTGATCTGTCCATCCCCAGCCTGTGTTGGTACTGGGGTTTGGTACTCTGACCCAGGTGCAGCACCAGCACTTGGTCTGGTTAAACCTTATGAGGTTTAACCAGAGCCACTTCTCCAGCTTGTCCAGGTCCCTCTGGATGGCATCCCACCCTTCAGGTGTGTCAACAGCACCTCTCAACTTGGGGTCATCTGCAAAGCTGCTGAGGGTGCACTTGACCCCTCTATGCCATTAAAGAAGACATTAAATAACTCTTGTCCCAATATGAACCTCTGATGATCACCACTTTTCACTGATGTCCCTTGGGACTGTGCAGCTGACACTACCCACTGGATGTGACCATCCAACCACTTCCATATCCACCAAACACCCCTGGTATGGAATTTCTCTCTCTCCAGTTTGGAGAGAAAGATGTCGTGGGGTACTGTGCCAAAGGCTTTACAGAAGTCCAAATAAATTACATCCATAGACCTCCCCTTTTCCACTGATGTGGAAAAGTCACTCCATCAAAGAACGGCATTGGGTTGGTAGGGAGGGCTTGCCGTTGGTGAAGATAATCTGAATGTCCTGAATCACCTTTCTGCTCCCCACGTGCTTTAGCACAGCTTCCAGGTGGATCTGTTCCATGATTTTCCAGGCACATAAATGAGGCTGACAGGTTGGCAGGTGGCAGGGGCTTCCNCCAGGGTCTTCCTTTCTACCCTTTTCTAAGATTGGTACTATGTTTCCTTTTTTCCTGTCACCTGGGACTTCACCTGACTGCCATCACTATCTTCCTCAAGTGCCAGTTGAAGCAAACACAGAATATTTCTGAAAGCCTGAGAAAATCTTCTCAATTTCTATGTACCAGTTCAAAATCTCTCCAGATTTAGGGTCAGCAGAATTCTCTAATGCCACTGAGTTTTATTTAGATGCAGCTTGTGACTAACTGGCATATTCTGTATGTCTGTCAAGGTAATGCAGCATATTAGCTTGGCCTAAGAAATACACAGTGAAAGTAACTCTGTTTAAGGGAAAAAAAGGTTTTGAATCTGGTAAATAGAATAGGAAAATGCCTGACATAGTGGTCAATTAAGAGCAGTGTTCTGGAATCCTTCACAATAAAGAGTAAAAGAAGTTAATAATAAAATATAGAAATAGAACAGCCTCTGATACGGTCTGCTAGGTCTATGGGTTCTGAACTATTCTAGTGCTATTTCAAAACTGTGAAGTGACTCAACACAGGAAACCCTGAAAGTTTCTAAAGCCAGTTTCTGTCATTATTTTTCTATCTACAAACTGATTTTACATAAAGTGCAAATTAGGATAATTCCACTCAATGCCTGTGGGCAACAAGACATTAAAGACTTCATTATGTCTTTGGTGCTTAACTCTCACTTATATGCTTATATATTAAAACAAGAGCCTTGAACTCCAGAGATCACGCTGTCATGAAAAACAGTCAACATTCCCATCTCAAATTAAGGTAAATGTCTTCCTTGCTGTTTTACAAATGGGCCAAGCCAACATTGCTGGTTTTTGTTGTGATGAAATATTTTCATGGCTGGGCCTATGTGATGCCTCCAAACAAATTCAGGGTTCATCTGTCCCAAGTTGTGCAAGTTCACCTTAAAAAAAATGGGACAAAATGATTCTCTTCTTCATTCTTCAATTTCAGGGCAGATTTTGTGAGCAAATTCAACATTAGACATTACAAGATCAGACCACTCCTTCCACAATTAACTTGCCAGCTGTAGGTGTCAAGGCAGAAAGTAATTTCAAATTCTGCCTTTCCTCAGATTAGTCCTTCCTTTACGAAAAAAATCAAACTAAAACATGACCTCATCTCTCCTGAAGAGGTCCTCACCCCCTTCTGGTCTTGCTCCTGACATACCCTCTTTGTGAAGGTTCAGGTATTTCTACTTCCTCATGACAGTGTACCTGTAAGACCCCTCCAGTCTGCAGAAATTCATATTCTCTTCTTATTATGGGTCCATCCTGTCTCCAACCCAGTACTCTGCTCTAGCCCATGAACAATCCTGTTTCTTTTCCACACCAAGTAACATTAGGATCCACTGAGTTTCACTATTTTATCTTCCTTGAGAGAATCTTTTCCCCAAACCCTCTCCACAGAAAGAGACGGTCATATCCTGAGAGATCTTAGCAGATCCAACAAGACAGATGAAGGAAAAGGAGCTGAATTCCTCTCAGGGATGCTCACTGACAGCACAAGAAGCAATGGACAGAAACTGAAGTGTGTTTGAACACAAGATGTGACTGTGGTCAAAGAGGCTGCTCAGTGGGCTCTGGAGCCCTCCTCTGTGGACATAGTCAAGAACCAACTGGACGTGGTTCTGGGCAACCTGCTGCAGCTGACTGTCTTGAGCAGGAGGGTAAACTCAATGATGACCTCAAGAGAATATTCCAACCAGGATGATTCTGTGAGATCTCATTTCCAGCTGTGTGAGCTTGTTTAAATTCTCTCCCTCAGCAATGGGACCCACTAGATTTCCATTTCACAAGCCCCAAGCAAACATGACACACAAGGGCTGGCTCTGAACCATCTGTCACAAGGCAGATCAGCATTTTCTAGCTCTAGAGCTTCATCCATCTTTGTGTGACTGCTTGGGTTGCTTTTGCATGGCCTGTTTTTTTGGTAGCAGGGGGGCTACGGA
>VXBN01001964.1:0-72036 GCA_013397395.1 Sinosuthora webbiana
GGCTGTGCAAACCCAACACACCTCAACACCTGAGGCACAGGCCTCAGAGGGCACAGCAGATTTCCTCCAGGTCTGTCAGACAGACAGATCCACCCCACAGCGCTGCAAGGTCTCAGCTCTTCAGGAAGGTGCATTAGCTACAAACTGACACTGGAGCTCAATAAGTCCACTTCATCCAGTGCTGGAAGAAATCACCAGTTGCCTTTGGATAATGAGGTGTACTTGAAATCAGGCCTGTGACAGCCTCGTCACTATTTCATGGTGTTCCTACTGTAATTTTCTGTTCCTTCCATTCTCCAAGACATGATGGACCCCTTGCTTTGTTATGAAAAGGGCCAGTGCCACAGTGGAGACTAGATGACAGGACTAAATGAAATTATTCATGTATTAATAGATGATAGGGCCAAAAGGGACCATTATTAACAAATTCTCTGACCTTCATGACATAGGCCAAACAATCATAGCCAAAAGTTCCTGGAGCAAGTCCTCTATTTATTTGGGATCTATGAAGGTACATTTTAGAAGAAGGGTCATAATTTAAAGTGCTGGAAAATCTTCCAGCTTGTAGAAATTGCCATGAAGCCATGACATCCCCCTGCCCCCAGCCAAAGTGCTGAGGGGAAAACCACACCATGATCATTTAACATTGCACCCTTCCAGGAGGAGAACTTCAAGGCAAAACCAACGGAGTTTCAGGAAGGAGTTTGCTATGGAATGGCTATAGCTCAAGAAATCAATGCAAACTGCCTATGGAAAGGAAGGAAATGAGATTGATTAAGCCACATTTTGCTGATTCAGGAGATTATTTCAAATTATCTAAACTGGGCTCTGATGTAAGTAAAAGAGCCTGTTGGTCTTGAGCTGAAGGCAGTACAAGGAACACAGTGAGGTTCTTCCAGCCCACAGTGTGTATGTGATCCACAGCAGTGCACTGAAGAGTAAACACATAGCACAGCTCTCTGCACCGAGAAAAATCCTAAGGGTATTGAAGCCCTGGAGTGAGCTTGATCCTTTTTTAAACAGATATGTGACATGTTTAACAGCAAAGAAAAGACTGGACATCAAGAACTTTACAGCCTGACCCTGCTATGGAATATGTGCCTGCAAAATACTGGGTGACCTCCAGGCAATGATGAGTGTGAAAGCCAAAGCTCTCGAGCACACAGCAAGATCAGCTCCTTCATAAAAGTTGTGTGATGTGGGTCGAGCAAATTTCCCCTTCCTGAGTCAAGAAGGGAAGGAAGCATCTTCTCCAGGCATCTCTTGCACTCTGAGACACTTATTCTGTACTTCTTTGTGCACCTACTTTGATCGTCTGGACAAGACGTTTCCATCTTAAAAAACCTGAGTCTCTGTTCCCAGTCTGGTTGCTTTGCAAAGTGCTCCTTCCTCTCAGGCTGCTCAGTAGAGTGGCTTTTCTGATCCCTCATTTACTGGGATTGTGCCAGCCCTTTAAAGAGTTCACATTCAATTACTCCTCTGTGCCACTTTCTGGTCACCAAGGAAATGCCTGCAACAATCAAGGAGGCAGTGCAGCTGATGAGGATGTTTCCAGCCAAACCCCTCAGCAGGAGGGTGAAAAGGCACACAGGAACAGCTCTGAAAGCCACGTGCAAAGTAAAAAGTGATCGCTTTAGGAGTATCCATTCACATCTCTCCTCCAGCTTGCCTCTGGAGCATAACAACACCCTTTAAAAAAATTTATTCCTGCTACTATGGTTTGGAGAATCTAGAAATAGAGGAAACTCTAGAGAAAAATAAATGTAAATATACCTATCAACCCCACAGGATATTTTTATATGTAGCTTGCAAAGATGTTGTATGAATAATTGATGGCATGGTTCATATTGTGCCATTGATTAGCTAAGCACTGACTGAACCAACCACCCCACCCTTTGAGGATGAAGTGTTGAATATTTTTGTTGTCATTATCATAATTCTGGCTTTCAGTTCCAGGGACAAGGGCCAGAACTGAAACTCCTGCTCCAGCCACCCCAAACATGGGTGGTGTTAGGAAGCTGACCCACAACTGAGTTCCAAGTTTAGCAAATCTTTATCATGGCAGAAAACCCCAGCTGTGACCAAGCTGGGGTCAGTCTCTGGCCTCATTTGAACAGTGGGGTTTTTGCCAGTGGCTAGATTTGGAGGCAGGAGTGCTGGCTTGTGAATTTCAATCTAGGATTGTATTTACAACTTGATTGTGCCTTAAACTGGATAGTCAGTGTTCCTCAGTTTGTACCCTCTCCTAAGGACTTAGGTAGAAGCCATCTAATTAAAAATGTTGTTTTAAGTGTCTTGTTCTCAGCCATTCGGGAAAATGTTATGATCTTGTGCCCCATCTTCCACCCCTGTGGGATAGACAACTTCATTATTGGATGTTCTCACTGCAAATGGTTTAGCAGGTTAGCTCATCATTTTTGGAAGCATGTAATGAATTTAATGCTCTGAAGGACATTTATCCCTTTAGCCTTTAATGTCTCTCTGACAGCAGGCTTTCACTCGTTGGGAAATGAATAAGGTGAGAGTGGAAGCCCTTAATGGGGATGTGTTATGAGGACCTCTGCCAGAACCAGTGTTGTCTAGAGCTGGTTGTAGTCAATCTAATCTGGAAACGTTGTCCTGCGTAGGGACAGGTCACATTTCTCTGTCTGAAGAAGTGCCTTGGATTAAGGTGATGATTTTATTCTTCGTGTCAATACACGGAGGTTGGAGGTGGAAAGAAAAAGGAGCTGCTTCTTGCAGCCACCTCTGTTCCTTTTGCACTTGCACTGTGGCCAAACTTGAGTGACTGTCAGCTGCAGGCGGTGCCAAAACACACTGAGTGGCTGTGCTTGGGACTGTAGGGAGCCAGAGCCAGCCCTGCACCAGCTGTGGAGCAGCTGCTGCCCTGGGGCACGCTGTGTGCCTGCCGTGTGACAACACTCGGTGTGTGCCTGCCGTGTGACAATGCCGGCTGTGACCGCAGCGCAGGGCGCTGACATCCAGCCTGCTCTCTGCAACACGGAACCACGTTCATTCGCCCCTTTCCAACTTCGCTCTCCATTTCCAAAGGCTTTAATCTTCCGATGAGTTTTGAGCTTGAGGGTTAATTTCTTTGGGCATAGATAAAGGAGAAGTAACACCCTGAAAAATGAACATGTTATGGAGGTGTCTGTACTACTTGAGGAGAGGATGGATTGTCAGTAGACAGAGGTAGACAGTGAACTTTCTGCAGCCTGGGACAGTGCAGGATATTAGGCAGATACTGGCAAGCAAAACAGCCGTGTGACAAGGAAGAGTAAGTGATCTATGTTTTACTCTGGGAAACTCTACCAAGCCATATCAGTATACTTCATCATGGGCTTTACTTTTTCCTTGCTCTAAAAGGATCACATTGTCAACATCAGGAAAGGAATGCTAAACACTCATATTTCAGTGTCTCCTTGCACACAATCCATTGCCACGTGCAAAAGACAAAGTGAGCTGAGGCTCTTAGTGTGAACTTTGAGGATTAAGGCTGTAATGTGGGAAAATGCTGGGCAGGTTTCCCTTGAGAGGCTCTCACAGTGTTCCTGTGAATGCAAACCTCCCTGCATAGCTGCAGGGCTGAGATAAGCAGTTCTGCCAAAAGAGTAGTTAACCAGATGAGAAGAAATGCACCTCAGTCCGCAGGCATGAACCCTGAAGCCACTTGGATCTTGTGTTCACTGCAGTCTGAAAAAAAAAAGCCTTCCTCCTTGTCCTTGTTTAACCAAAACCAGCACATCCATGTACAAGCAGAGAGGTGGGCAGTGTTACTAGGCTTTGTTTAGTGCTGAAGATTTCTTCCAAGACTCATGTTGTCTGTTTACTTTAAAATTCAGTGTTTAAGGCAGATTCCTTCTGTAGCCAGCAGAGAACAATGAGCACTTTTACTGGGTCCCATCTGAAGAGACGTGTTTAAGATGGATTTGATGATTTGCTCCCTGGCTCTCTAGCCTTCCTAGTGTTTAATGGGTATGATCCAGCCTTTTTCAATTTTGACATGCAGTCAGGGGCTTTAGGCATTACTCATCTGGACTAACAGTGCTCACAGCTTACATTTCCCCCCTTATCTATGAAAAGCAAAGATTTATGTAGCTCAGCTGACGTGCAGTAGCTCAGTAAACCAGAGCATCTCAATTGAGTGTTTGAGAATGAGACACATTTAACTGCAATTTATAAAATACCAAAGGATGTACCTCTAGTTGCTTATACTTCATTACTTTCAGAAAGTGGGTAGTTGATGTTTATCATAGCTCATTAACAAACTGTGGAGTGGGAAGGCAACACTAAAAGCCTTTTCATCCATCCTCTTCTGCAGCTACCTGTGTATAGATGTTTATGCCTGTAAAGATCTCAATTATTGGAGGCATGCTGGCCTAATGCTTCATTATCTCTGTAGTCTGAAACCTCTTCCTAAGCTGAAGCCCCATCCACACCGTCTTTCTGTGTGCTTGTTAGCATTTCAACAGAGGTAATTAAACTAATGTATTAATGAACAACAAAATAAAGTAAAAAATCTCAGTGGATGTTTAAGTGGACAAGGGAGGAGAAGGGAGGTTGCAGTACATCTGCAGATGTAACTAGATTCTGACAGTGAGAAGATAGTGACTGTCTAGTGTTAAAGAGATATTTTAGGAAGTGCTCTGTTTGTGGAAGTTTGAAACATTTACCTTTTTTTAGTCACTTTTCTTGGAAAAACTGCCAGTGACTTTGAGGGCTCTTCCAGTTCAAGCTAATGAAGTATATTTGATTATATAGCAATTTGAAAAGGAAGGAGAGCTTCAGCAAGATCCTTTTTGCACCTGTACACAAGACTCTCTCTGGTACTTGTGACGTGGTATTTGTTCAGTTAGAGTGATAGTCTCTTGGTGTTATAGATGGGAAGGAAATTGTTTTAAAGCTCATTCTCAGGTGGAGTTTTCTGGAAGGGTGCAAATTCTTCAAAAGCTCATTAAATGATTACCTTCATCCTGGAGTACACACTGCAAACCATTTACCCCTGATCTCAATGTCACCAGTACATTCAGTCTTATTATTACAGGGCAGGTCATGGGATGTAATGTACTACTGACAGTGCTGCTGCTCCACACACCCCACAGATATGGGAAGCTCAGGGCTCACATATTTATTATGGCTCCCATTACTCCCAACCACTTGGCTGCCAGGTCAGAACTTCCAGGCAGGGCAAGGCAGTGTCCATTCACCAGTGTCTGTCTCTTGAGGCACAGGAGAACATTAAACACATGGTGCTCAGCAGATTGGTTCTCCTTAGCAGCTTGGCTCTCCACACAGAGAAACCTGTTTGTCTGTCATTTCAAGGACTCTGTTTTTTTTTGCTTAGCACACAGATACATAAATAGATCTCATCTTAAGATATCAAAGCTGGTTTGGGTCCTATTTGTGGCAGAAGCTAACTGCTAATGGAATGAAAATCCATAAATGTTGTTGGAAGCTTTCATCACCCAAATGTTTAAGAAAGCTTTACCACAGACTGTGCTCAGTTGTTAACTGCAATTACCCTGGTAGCATTCATGAGAAGACTGAGACACAGGAGACTAAAATGCTGCTCAAACTAGCAGCACATTCAAATGTAAGTTTTACTTTGCCTCCTCCAAAGCTGCTTTTTCGACAGCTGGGCCGTGCTGTGTGCCCAGCACTGCCAATATCCTTCACAATCATATTAAAGCTTTTGGTAAACAGATTGAAGAGCTACTTATATCATGTGCTATGGCTGCTCATTGCTTCTGAACCAGAAGGGCTCTGCATTTAATATAAACCTCTCACTGCTGATACAGGCAAGCAGTGGTTCTCCCTATGGCCAGGGGTGTGTAGAGGATTGAGTAATACTGTAGGTACAGGTTCTTGAAAAGCCAGGGCATGTGATGGCTACTCTCAGCACGCTGGAATGAGGCTTGGAGGCAGCACGTGGATTGTACACCCATGGGTTGCAGGCCCCTCTCTGACCGTGCACTTCTTGCATTCAGGAACTGAGAATTTCCCTGCACCAAATGAGTGGTGCCATGCAAGCAAGAACATGCAGCCTTTTCCCTTTGTGTAAGCTGCAAATGAAAGGAAAAACCCAAGATTTCCTAGAATTATGTTTGTCTCTGGTGTTGTAATGTTACATATATACACACTTGCATGTAATCAGAATTCTAAGCTATTTTCACAGAGTATCTGGGCTTGCCATATCAGGATGAGATCTCTTTGCATGGTGGAGTATATGAACACTTCAGATTAGAGTCTGAGTCTGGAAAGATGTTCCTCATTATTAAGGAGACAGGACTGGAGAGCAAGAGGTTAGAAAATAATGAAAAGTGATACAATCTAAAGGTTATAGTGGTTTTTTTTTTCTACTTGGAGTCTTAGACAGATATGTTCATAGCTTTGTGTGAATTAATTAGAGCTCCTTGTGTCTCAGTTTCCTTAAGGCATCACAAGAGAAATGCAGCCTAAGCTGGAAAGGGAGATCTATGTGTATGTTTTAGCCAAGTATCCCCAAAGTCTCTCACAAATAGAAAGTCATTTTCAAAACAAGCTCAGCTGGACATGGTAGAAGGAAATGCACAGGAATAGTGTCTCCTGGTCCTGGAATGTACCCATGTCTGGGACTGAATGTTACAGCAGTGCTTTTTTCACAGCCTGGCACAGTAGTTCACAGCAGGGTAGAGGGATCATGTACTGCATACCTTTGAAGAAGAAATGGTGATGCAAATTTCAAGGATGTAATCTACCCAGGCTGGAACTCAGAGATTGTCTGCATAAGGAACTTCTTTCCTTCAGTTTGCCCCTGTTTGAAAGCCTTTCTCTCAACAGTGTCTTTTGCCTTTGTGCTATGTTGGCAGGAGACTGATTGCAGAGACCTGTGAGGTGTTGGCAGGGCAGCTCCAGAAGCATCTGTGAGGGCACTGTCTGCCTGCACCCAGCTGCTTTCTGCACATCCACACCGCAGCTACTGCATCCCTCACTGCATGGAGCTACTGAGAAATACATGCTCAAACTTACTTTGAGGTGGCCATTCCCCCAGAAGATCTTAGGCAGCGTTTCTGAAGTTGCTGTTTAGGTGGGAACATGCCCTTGAATTTGGCCTCAAAAAGGAGAAGTGACTACAGGATCACAGGACAGGGGCTCAGGCGGTACCGATGGCTGCAGCACAAAGCATCAAGTGTATTCAAACACCAATTCTCTTTTTCAAATATAAAATAAGAACTTGGCAAAACCTTTAAAATTACTGTCTTCTTTTCCACTTGATTGTACAATTCTAAGTCTGGATCTTCTGACAGGCTGAGAATAAACTATCCTTCTCTAAGCAGTAAACAATTATGCTATGGGACTCCACTCTGTGGAGGATTGGACCTGGAAATACGATAAGTAAAGTAGCTAATGCCCAAATAGAACCAAACAAGTCCCCAAACCTAATACTACCAGGGTTAATCTGCTGGGAACACTTTTTATTAAATATAGAAACCACTTCTCCATCTCACAAGCCAGATATAAATAAGTACCTTTTCCCTTTTTTTTTTTTTCCAGGAGAGCCTGGCACAGCCCCAGTGAGCCTGATCAGCCTCTGTTGTGGAGCTGAGTAACAGGCAGCTGCAAACCTACTAAATACATGACCAGGCTGACATGCTGCAGCCCAGCTGCAGAGCAGGGACACAAGTTTTCCCTCTCATTTCTCTCTGCCTGTGGGTGACATGCTCTGAACAGGGCTGCAGTGCCTAAGGATGAGCAATATCCCTTTCTCCTGCCTGTGGAGGGCACGCTGGTGGGGGAAAGAAACAGGGTGCTTTACTTGGTGTGTGGGGGAAAAAAGAGAAAAGTCAAGACTGAAATAGAACTGAAAGTGCTGAAAAAGTTGTTGCTGCTGGTTTTCAGTGAGGGGAGTTTGTTAGATTAGGACTTGCACAAAGAAATAATACCGTGAGCAAGAATTTGCAGGTGTGCAGGCCTACAGCCAGGGAAGCACCATGTGAGTGCAGAGCAGCTGATGGGGAGAGAAAACCCTCAGTATCTGCACTTTGAAGGGGACTGAGTATGGTTCCATAATCTGCCTTTTTGGACCTAATAACAGCAGCGTCAGGACATTTATGTAACATTTATTAACTTTTCAGAATACTACTTAACAAATAGATCTTCTTGAGGAAGCTTGTAAATCGCTCAAGGATCCTTGGAGGAAATATGACTCTGTTATTTTCGTGCTGCTAAAATGCCTTCCCTGCCACCCAACCCGCAAGCAGATTCTGCTCTTAGAAGGTGATCTGTGACATTTGTGTGTGTCTGTTCCGTGGCAGTGGCAGGAAGGGCTGGCTGAGTAAAGAGCACAGTCTGAGGGTATTGTCAGAGGTGTGTGCCCTGACCTTGGTGCCTCCCATGGTTTCCAAAAGGTCTAAATGCTGTCTTAGGAGAGTTTTGTGTTGAGATGTCTGAAGATTAAAATACATTTGCATAATAACTGCGTGCAGTTTACATATTCATTTGGCAATTCTTGAGACAGGGTACACAAAATGCACCAGGCTTGTTAGACAACTCCTTTGAAAAGGTGCCCCTGAAAGCCTATGGCTATAACTGTGCTTTTTAAAAGCCTGGTTTTGGTAATGAATGTGTCCAGGCTCAGACTTCTTAGGCCTCTTCACGCCCTGAGTTTTCTGCCAAGCTTGAGGCCATTTCTTGTGGTGATCTTTGGGACACTTTCAGTGCATATTTTGTTTTGCCAAACAATATTGTTTAGACTTCCAAGATCCTTTCTCAAGAAAGCTTCAGCTTTTCTGGAAGGAGTTCAGAGAGGAAAGCTTGTTTCTATTTGCAGCAGCAAACAGCCAAGAAATCAAAGGCAACAAATCATAATACAGATCAGCAAAAGGTAAGAACGAAACTGTTTCCTGAGGAAATATCCTGACAAACCAGAACAACATTTCAAAATTATCATTTTTAAGTCACTTAATAAAATTCATTTCAGTATAGCTGTGCCCTAAGGAATAAGTGTCTATATTTAAATCCTCTTAAGCAAGAGGCATTTATCTGTAGGGAAAGGTTGCTTTGTTCATCTTCCTTGGGGGCAGTGACACAACTCCAAATACATTCAATAGTATCCAAGTTTCTGCAAAACTGAGTGGTTTTGAAAGATAGTTTATTTTAAGAGCTATAAAAAATGAGTAGAAGGATCACTGCCTAACTTTAAGATATCAGTTTCAGGCAGAATGGAAGAAATTATATTCTTGTTACCTACATTTGGAGATGCTACACCCCAGCAGAAAGATTTCCTACTGCCAACTCCATCATACTCAAGCACCTAAAAAGCCCATTATGAGGTTGTGTCCTATACCAGGGCACTGCAAGTGTAAGTATTCTTGAATGGTTCTGCAAGGGATCTTGAAGTAATCACTGCAAACTGGGAAACTGAGAAATACTGAGTGCAGCTTTTACCTCACACTCTGGTGTGAACTTCAGGGAGCTAATTGTAGTGCTTAGCATAAATACAGCCATCTTGTTTCTTAGCAAAGGTGCAGTTATGCTAAATTAAACATGCTGAGATGACTAAGAATAATTATTCATCATGATAGCTTACTGAATTTTCAGGGGGTCAGGAAGATGACTCCCTTTTTAATACTAAAAATAGCTTTAACTGAATAGAGCCTATTTGATGTTGCCATGAGTAAACTTGGGAGATGAAGCACAATGAGTAACTACCTATGGGTAACTAGAAAAAACTCTGCCCATGGCAAGGGGGTTGGACACAAATGATCTTAATGATTCCTTCCAACTCAAACCATTCTGTGATTCTGTGAAAACGCTGATTTTGTTTGTTTTTTTCTCTCCCTCTTAGTAGCCTGAGCTGTTGGTGGTGGTGAGAAATGTACCCTGCAGGGGCAGCAAAGCACAGGTATGTTCCAAGAAAAGGGAAAAAGGCTGTGCTGTGTGTCACTGCTGGTGACAGTGTTATTAGTCAAAATAATGGAAAAGCTCAGAGGTGAGTCATGAATGAAAATAACTGGGTAATTAACACCAGTGAACATTTATTTAGGAAAAACGGGCCCCTTCAAATTAATCCAGTTAGGCTGATGGGTTACAGGCAGAGTTCTATTATTGATGGGCTGACGTGACACTGTAGCATACTGACAGTCCCCTGTTGCACAGGCAAACAACCAGCACTTTAGTTATGAAAATCCATGGGCCAGTCTTTAAAGGTCTAGCAGGGCTAAAATGGTCACTGGCTTGACAAACAAAGTCTGCTGCAGGTGCAGACAGTTTGGTTCTCTCTGGATTCAGCATTACTGGCCAATACTGGGCCCTGGTTTTTTGCACATTATTTGGGAAGTTAGTTAAGTGGGGAAAGTTTTGGGGAGACCCACACAAGTAAGTGGAAGCTAATTTGCTTGTCCTAATGTGAGGGACTCAAGGAGAATGACAGGAAGGGAAAGGGCAGCTTGGAAATGAGTTTATACAGTCATAAAGATGTAACTGCATTCAGGGGCTGAAAGTCAAAACGGGTCAAATTTAGCCTTGTAAAGACATTCTAACAGAATTTCTAACAGAAATGCTCCATTTCAATCAGGAGCTAATCTAAAGACATGTTGTGTGCTTTGAGTCACAAAAAACAATGGTCCTCTCTTGCCTTGCAGGATATCAACCATAGATGGGCTGCAAAGACAGAGTTCCAGTCTGGGATCTCAGCCTTGTAATCAGGTTGGTGAGGTTTGGGTTAAATTAAATACAAAATGAATACCTTATAATCTGTTTGTTCCTCCCATTTTGCTTCAGGTCACTAACTGTGGGAAAATCACAAAGTGCTTGAATTCTTCCCAAGCTTGGGCAGTAGCCCACATCTCAGAGGCAAGGTGGCACATGAAATGTTTCCTGTTTCCCAGCATTTCCTGTGGGGCTACCAGGTGCCTCTTTCCTGCAGTCCTGTAAGCTGTGCTGCTAATTCATCACGGGCAGCATCTCAGAGCTTGGTGAGGAAGGACAGATTCCCTAATGCATTTCTGTGTTTTCCTTACTGCATTGCTCATGATCCTTGAGAGAGCCCAGTGATGTAAACACACCCAGATGTGTGAAACATGCCCTTGGCCTCATCTGCCATCCTGCTCTGGGAGTGCTGTGAAGCATTTCCATTCTGGGTCACCAGTTTCCGTGGGAAGGGGGCTGTTTGGAGAATAATACCCACGTATGCAGCGGGCCTGGGTGCGTGTCCTTGGAATGAGACAGCTGGATCCCATCCCTGGCTCACACCAGCATTTTCTGCTGTGTGGTGGCACTGGCACCATGAAATGTCAGGTCTCAAAATGGAAATGGCTGGCATTGTTTAGGACTGATTCCAGCAAATGCCTTTTGGATAGAAGCACTCTTTTGCTGCCCCTTCTCTGTGACCTCGTGAGGAGAAGTATCTAAAATAGGTCATTGTTATGCATGGAGAGAACCCTGTTCCCTAAGCTCCCTTGGTTTCCAAGTAAACGAACTTTGGAGGTAAGTTAGCAAAAGAGGCTGATTCATTAGCAGCAAGGGAAATCTGTGTGTTGGAGGGGAGCCCAGCTGCCCAGAGGGATTTACGTAGTGACATGCTTCTCAAATCTTTATAGAACAGGCTGAGTGATACACACACGGGCTTGAACTGTATCACAATCACATGCTTGCTAGGCTCAGTTCTTATCTCATGGGTTTCTCTGGAGAGTATCAGTTGCTCCAGTCCTTCACAGGGCTTTAAATTTGTAAGGGAAGAAGTCACAGTGAGGTGTCCTCTAATGTGAGAAAATTCTGTATCTGTTTTCTTTTCCAAATTAGGTCACCTTGTAAGGCAGTTCTGGATGGAGTTTGTCCCCACAGTTATAGAGGCTGTAAATAACATAGGTATTACAACATGTTTGACAGGATTTCATTGCGCCATCACTACTCTATCCCAACATCATATCTCAAATTAATAACAAATTAATTTTATCTGCTGAAAGACCCCAACTGTCACCCTCCTGTCCGGAATGAGATAATTTTGGGCAGTTACTCGCTTAGAGGAGGAATGGGGCCAGCACATTCTTCTGGCACCATTACCGAGGGCAGGCTTGTGCACAGGCATGAGTGGTCCCCTTTGTCCCATCATGTGGAGCTCAGGGAGGAGAATTCAGTCTCTTTGGGGCATCTTCCGCCTCTTTGTTGGCGTGTCAAGCACTGGTGCCAATTAGTGCCAGTGATGAGAAGGGCACTCGTCCACAAGATCAGAAGAAGAAATGCACAAACTGCTCTCACAGAGGACGCTCAGCAGCTGTCGGATTATAAAGATCTCTGGCCCCTCCTGACCTGGGCCAGATTTGAACCATTGACCTAGAAGTGAAAAGCTTGAAATCCCTGCTCAAGCCACAGGATAAATAGGACCTGCAGAGCCTCATTCACATTCAGTTGCTGCCATCTAATGGCAGGAGGAGAGTGGAAAGGCCTCAAGCAATGGAAAGCAACATAAATATCACCCTTGGGACCCTAGTAGATGGTAAAACCTGCACAGAGAGTTCTCATCAGAGTGCTGGGGAAGTGTGGGGATTTAGGCTTGTTTTGTTCCTCTAAAGAACAGTTTGACAAAGGACTGCTGTGCTGCAACTCAACACAGAAGTGTCACTACCACTGTTGTGAAGACCAGGTCTTCACAACACTTTTGCTCTTCTCTGCAGGGTTGTTTCCGTATGGGAAACCTCTGGGAAAATTTGTGATTGTAGCCTGGCTTAACAACTGCCCCAAGGACAATGGCAACTGACTGGTGAGTGCCTATAACAAGGGAAGGTGATGAGAAAAATAGGGTAGGAGATGGCATTTTTAATTTTTCTTAATACCACTGGTGCACACGAAACATCTGGACTTCCCAGAACTTTGTATCAGGAGAAGGAGGTGGAAATTAGAACAAAATTACACAACTATGTAGAAATTATTTGGCCTGGCCTAGCAGATAATAAAGCTCACTTTCCTTCAAATAATACATAAAGGAACACAAAAGACAAGAGATCTCTTCTTCTCCCCCTTTACCAGCTCCAGGAAGTTCCTGCTGTTTTCTGCCTCTAAACCCTCAGATTCATAATGTAAAAAGTATTGATCATGTATCAGTTTTGCACTGCCTGTTTCTGTCTACGCTCGTATCTCCAAACAATTCTTTTAAGCCCTGCCAGCTAACGCTGTCTCACAGGGGAGAAAGGCTGGAGACTGCATATTCCTTTATGCATCCCTGAGCTGCAGTGGGTGGGTATCCAGAGGCCTGTCCCATGATGGGAATGCAGCCTGATGAGCCATGCAGCGGTCTCCAGCAGCCTTAACACAGCCCCAGTGGTGACAGGGGAGCTTGCATGGCCCAGCAGTCCAACTAAGTATGTGACCAGGGCTAACTGAAGTCATAAATCAAGATTTATATTTGAGAAATGTCTCAAGTGCTTCCTAGTCACCCAAGAAATGCCATTTTATAGGAGAAAACTGGGAAGGAAAAAAAAAATGACATCTTCAGACAGAATACTGAAGAAAGCTGTAAAATTCCACTCTTCTTGGCTGAGGAAATAATTTCTGGAAAGAAAGTCCAGTTGTTAAGCAACGTGAAAGTGACAAAGGGAATACCAATCTTATTCTTTTTCTCCCTGCTGAAGGAAACAGCCTTCAAAAGCACTGTGGGGAGACACAGAAGTGTATTGAGTCCTCACCTTGCAACTGCTGGTGCTACCTGCACATCTGTGAGAGAGCAGAGGAAAGCAGCACATGTGAACCGTACCTCAGGGGAGAGATAAAACATTTTAGCATGAGGTTGCTCAGCTTTGTGCCAACAGGCACTTCCCAGGCTGCAAGGAGCAGCTGAACTATCCTACCTAAAGGGTCTCTGGAGCTCTGTTTGCAATCAAGGTCCAGCCACTGCTCCCCTACGTCAAAGCCAGGATCTAACCAAACAGTGTTGCTGCACTTCCGAGAAAGAGCAGCTTTGTGCCGCTGCTGAAAGGCAGCCTACTCAAATATACACCCACTGGGGATGCTCCAGGGACTGCAGCCTGGTACATCAGGTCATGGCACATGAGCCAGACAGGTCTCCTGCACCCACAGTGAGCTCTGGCGGGGAGCTGGGAGCTCTTGTTGTGGCTGCTGCTCAGACCCAGCTGTGAGATCCCTTGTAGAACAGTTACATTCCTGAGCTGGAAGCATTACCAAAATGCCCTTGTCAATCAAGTCCCCCAGGAAACTTTGTGCTTGCTCTGTAGATATTTTTCTTTGAAGCTCCGTGGTAAAATGATAGGAGAATACACTTAACAGGTCTAAAACTGTCTTGGCAACGTTGTTACTTTTTAAAACCGCGTTCCTTCCCCTCTTATTTCTCACACCAAGACACTGTCTTCTGACCACTCTCGGGGAAGCATCAGTTGCAAAGTAAAGACGTAAAATTATACCAAGTGAGCTGAAATTTAAAGCCTTGCCCTTATAGAGTGACGTTCAACAGTCACCGTGCACCCTCGACACGCAGCAGCTGCAGGGTTTCATTACTGCCACTTAGAAAAAACCTTCAACTCCTTTTGGTGTGCCCTGCTTTGAGCCAGAGGCACCATTTTATCTCTAAGAGCCCTTTAGCATAGCATGACATCTGAGAGACTTCAGCAGGATATAAGTTTTCTCTGGTACTGAGGTATGATTTAAAATCCTCAATTGTTCTGGAAATTTGAGCTGCATGATTCAGGAGACTTGCATGACTATGGTTACTCCGGTGCTTAATAAGATTTATGTGCTTAAACGTGATGGATGCTGTAATCACATTTCTAACACGCTGATTCAGAACGGGAGGGGGAGAGAAAAACAAATCAACAGGAGTTTTGCTCTGCCGGTGGTGGAGGCAGGCTTTTGCACAGGAAGCTTGTAACACGAGCTCTCGCAAATGCCAAAATCAGGAGGAAAAAAAAAAACCCGCCAACCATCCCAACAAAAAAATACCCCGACGAACCCAAACAGAGGAAACGTCTTTCCGCAGCTCTTAATTGCAGCCTCCTGTTTACGCTGCCCACGCTGGAAGCTGTCACCCTTTCCCTACCACCCTCCAGGGGCTCCGGCAGCCTCAGGCGGGGGGAGAGCGGGCGGCGCTCCGGGCCCCCGAGCGAGAGCCGTCCGTGCCGGGAGTGTCCCCGCTGTGCCCGGGGGGCACCGGGAGGGGGCTGAGGCTGCTGCCGGCGTGGCGGGGCGTGCGGCAGCCGCGGAGCGGGCACGGCGCCGGGGCAGGACAGGCGGCTGCCACTCACGGCGCCGCCTCCGCCTCCTCGGGCGGGGGCCGGGCTCNCAGCCCCGGCACGGGCAGCGCACGGAGCCGGTAAGCGCCGCAAGGGGACGGGGCCGCGGTTCCTCCTCCCGCAGAGCGGGACTCTGTCTTCCTCCCTCCCCTGCCCAGCCGTGACTGGGGCCTCCCAGCCCCCAGATTTTCTTCCGCTCCCCAGATGCTGGGGCAAGAAGAGGGCTGGTCCTGCTTGGGGTAGCGCAGGGCCTCGAGGTGTTAGGGGTCCATCCTGAAAATGAAAGCATCAGAGAACATCTGGCAGAGGTTAATCCAGATCAGGGCTGGCAGGAGGTGATGGGTGAAAGACTTGGGGCACTGCCTGGGCCAGCAGTGGGCCAGGCAGTATGAGTGACAGTTCCATCAAGAAATGAGATCTGATGGCAGCAAATGGGCTACTGGTTAGAAATTTGCATGTTTTTCTTGTAAGATGCTGTGGGGTCATGGCAACTTCCCTGTAGATAGATGAGTCATGTAGTGCATGCGTGTCAACTAAGGCACAAAAGGAAGGAAAAGTATCCAGATTAGCACGAAGATCAAAGAATTGTCTTGTTATTGAGGAGTGGTGGCCAGCTGTGCTAGGTAGTAATCATAGTACATACCTGGATGCTAGTCCTTTACTGAACTGCGGGATGCTAGGATATAAGGAAGTCAGCTGCTCCTGTTGCTTGGCTAGGGTCAGGTCCTGAAAAGAGTTGGATTCTGCTGGGCTCATAAGTTCTTGTGACTCCCGGTGTGAGAGCTGGTGGGTCAAGAGATCAGGCCACGTGCAGCACCTTCTGCATTCTCCTGGGCTTTCTCAGGGGAAGAGCCAGGATGCACAGCAAGCCCTGCAGCTTGAGCACAGGCCTAGGAAGAGATGCAACTACAGAAAGGGAGATTTGTTTGACACTATACAAAGTTGAAGGTAAACTGAGTACTAGTGTTTGGGCCAGCAGAGTATCTTGGGTTTGGGGAGTAAGTGGTAGTTTGCCTTCAGGTTAAGGGCACACAATGCCAAAGAATTTCTTGTCTCTCACCTACCTGATACTTCTTTTTGTTATCTCATTGTTTCTGACTTTGTTTTTCAGAAAAACTGTGATTCAAGAAAGCCACCATGAAAGGTGAGGAAGTTCGGCAGAGGAGAAAAGAGGGCAGGTCTAGGAATGGAGAGCGATCCAGGCACAAAGGAAAGAGCAAGGGTAAACACAGAGAGAGCCGACTTGGCAGCCAGGAGGCAGAGGATGTCTCTCTGCATGCACAGCAGAAGCTGTTGGCTGAGGAGAAAGCGGCCATGGCAAAGTCACAGGAAGAGTCAGCAATCTCAATTTGCCTGCAAGTGCTCCTGCCATACCTCCTAGCTGGGCTTGGCATGGTCTTGGCAGGCATGGTTTTGGATTATGTTCAGGTAAGGGAAATAAACTCACCTGACATATGTAATATGGGATAAATGGGGGACTTTTCTTCACAGGCAGAGGATTTGCTCTGGGAATTGCATAGTAAGGGAGGATTTGCAGCAGCTTGTCCCTCAAAGTCAGCTGTTATGTACTGTGCAGCTCTCAAGAGACATGTGGTGCTTTTCTGGCACCTTTCCTCCTCTGGATAAAAAAGAGAACACTGTACTAAAGAGTAGGAATGAAGGATGATTAGGAATGTGCAGTCCTGTGCAGAGATCTCCCCTTGGTCCTGGGAAGAGGGTGGGTGAGGGCAGCCTAGTGCTTTCCTGCAGCAGATACCCTGGGGACATCACTCACAGATGTAGCTCTGGACCTGCACCCGCTGCTTCCTTGCATAAGGCATCAGTCAGCCCAGCACTGCTAACACTTCATACAACAGCTCAGCCCTGCCTGTGCACCACATCCTTTTCTAAGGCTTCACAGCAGGTGACTTGAATTCTTTTAAGTCCCATTTCTGACTCTGTGGTGGTCAGGATGAGACCTTTCCTTTTATGGTGCTGCAATACAGACCTTTAAGGCAATGATCAACACCTAATATTAGACAGTTTAAAGCTGCAGTTAATTTCCAGATTATAAATTGCCATGCCCTTGCACTCTGGGTTACTCTAACAGCGTGCCTTTTTGTTAACCTTGTTATCTGACTAACTAGCTGTGAGGTCAAACTACCCTGACCTATTTGATACAGTGACACAGAAACTACTGTGCTGACATTGACAACTTTCAAAAGCGTGGAGCTGTGTTCCTTTGTCATTAACCCAGGGCTGATCTCTCTGAGCTAGAAGAGCTATAAAGGCTTAGGAGTGACCCAGTATCCTTAACTGACCTTAGCATGTGCTTGATACACAGCAGAATGTCTAGTCAGATCAGAGAACACCAGGCAAATCCAGAACCCAGTGTCAAACTACTTTTTGTCTCCTTAGACATTATTCCCAAGAGTCTTGAACACTGAGCAGCCCCTTCCGTTTTTATTTTTTAGACTTTTTAAAGCTGCCTGTTCTATGGATCTCTGACATTAAATGTATGTTTCTTCCTACTGTGAGTTATTAAAGTGTGAAATGGATTGCAGATGGGTTTATGATGTTGGAGGAGGATTTTTCCTTCAGTGTTTCTTCCCTGGGAGTTTTTTTTTCCTGTGAGGAGCTGAACCACTAATATGAACAGAATGTGAGGCAAACCTCAATCTCCTCTGAAACTGCAAAAGCCTGTTTTCTGTTTTTGCAAATAAAGAGCTCACTAAAAGTGTCATATTAGTGCTTAAAGTATGGGAAATCAACCCATGCAACATGTGATAGGAAACATGGCTTTTGGCAATAAGCACAGTGGCTGTTTGTGCATGACCATGGACTGCTTGAGCACATCTCATCAAGGACTTGCTGCTGCCCTTCCTTCCTTGAGCCAGTCCTGATCTTTGCCTGGCTGCTGCTGTTGTTTCTGTGGGACAGCAGTGGATCCCTGAGATTCCCTGGGCCCCAGGCACTTTCCATAGGGATGCTTTCCATCTCTCCATAAAAGTTCTCTTCTCTACCCTTTCCTGAAGTGGGGAGGAGAAGAGCAAGGTTAGAAAAAAAAATACACTGCTTGATGTAACAGAGAGCTCACAGAGTCAGGAGTGGCAGTGCTTGAGCAACTGGGATGTGCAGCCCCTGAAGAGCATCATTCTCCTGAGAGCCCAAGGTGTTGGAATAGTGCTGCCTGTTGCTGACACCGCCACGCTGTGAGAGCACTCACAGGCACTTCTGTCTCTTCTTTGCAGGGATGACAAGGTAGGTATGAATCTGTGCTCTCAGACACTTGCCATCTTTCTGTTCTGCTTTTTTTATACTGTGCCAGTGGATGGAGGATCTAGATCAGGGTCAGGACTCACCAAGGAGGCTGTTTCTGCTTTGACTCCTCCAGGACAGTGCTACTTGTTGACTTGTTGGCAAAATGAGGATAGGGCGTATCTGTGTGCACAGAAGGGCAGCAGTGCACCTCCCCAGATTTTGCCTTCTTGAGTGGTACAGCCATGAGCAGTGGGGTTTTTTGTTTTAGTTTTTTCACTAGCTAATTACAATCTTTTTTCCCACTGTTGAGCAATGCTCTCTTTCTTCTCAAACCTGATGTATCTTTTCTGGACAAATAAGGTATATTTCTTTTCCAGGAAAATGTGATGCATCTCTCTGCCGACAAATATGGTGTGGCTCTTTATCAGAGGCTCCTTAAATGCATAATAAAATGACCCAGTGTACACACATGGGTCACCTGAACCAATTACCTCTCTGCATACTGATTTATTGGTTGAGGGCTTTTTATGGTGCTTGCTTAGGAGGAGAGAGATGGAGCGTAATAAACTCATAAACCCTGTCAGGCTGATGCTTTAGAACAGGATGTGTTGCTGCTGTGTTTTTTTAATGTCATTTGAGTCATTTAGGCTCATTGATAGTTCCTTTACATTAATGTTTCTGCCTGTCATCAACCCAGTTGGCTGATACAACAGCATATGGGACTAGGTAGGCACATTATTAAAACTTGAAAACCTATGTTTTTGTCCAGAAGTTTTGTCCAGAAATTGTCTTTTACTTCCTTGAAGCCTCTGTGAATGACTAACCAGAACTGGGCCTTCATACTGTCATTTCTCTCTTTCCAGCTGGTATAAAGAGGTTGGATCATGTGTGGTTATTACAGGATTTTTATTAACCTGACTCTTCCAGATTTTGTGGGGCTTTTTTTTTTTCCAGTTAGATTAGCTTAAATGTACTCTCCTGTTAGCTTTCAGCTAACTGGACCATTGTTAGGTGGTGGAGACACAGTACACAGCAAGGCAGCTGGGAGTGGAGAAGGGTTTAGGGGCTGTACCAAAATAACAGCCCAGAAAGCAGCGGAGGACAGAGCCTCCGTAGCTTGCATTTGTTTTCCACTCTGCCTTGCTTCCAGGGAGATCTTCTCTGTCACCTCAGTTTGTGTGAATTCAGACCAAATAAACACTGTCTAAAAGACCGAGACCTTCCTCAGTTCCCAATTTAGCTGCAAGCATGTCATGTTCTCTTCAACTCCCCCGCAATGCTGGGGACCCTGTCACAAGGACAGAGTCCACAAGCCATTAGCCTTTTTCTCTGCAGAGAATGTGAGTGAAGGGGTTGATCCATCCTAAATGGTAGTTTTTCAAGCTTTTTGACCCTCTGATTCAATTAGTTTGCCCAAATTAATTATTAGAAAGGTGCCCAAGCATAATACCATGACTCTTTTCCCTACATGCTTGAATTTGAGCTGAGGCCTTTACAGAGCAGGATAAAAATATTTTGGCCACGTGTAGCCATGGTGCAGCTCTGATTTTTGACCTTGTATAAGCTGCTTCAGCTTGAAGCCTCTGGGGTGAGACCCCCTCTTTCAAAGACAGTACCTTCCCAGGAGCATGCAGGAGCAGCGTGTTTCACTTTAGAACAGGAATGGTGACCAGCTCACGGCGTGCCCTTTCTCTCCCTTGCCTGTCGTGCAGAGAGATTATGGAGCTACCTTAAATAAGCTCCGGCTAGGACTCTTATCTTGGCCTTTGCAAACTAGCAGAAAGTTGAAGTGATGACAGCAGATAAGGGTGTTCGCTTTTGAAGCCTATTGGCTGGTTCTCTGAACGTTTTTTTCCCCCTGAGAGCCAGTCATTCAGAGGTACAGCTGGCATAGCCCGGTTGCTCTGTCCTGCGAGGCCATGGAGCGGACACGAGGGGCCGGGGTCTAGCCGGGCAGATCTTGTGTCACCAGCCGGCTCAGCTGTGTCACCTGCCCGGGGATGAGACCTGCGTAATGCTGTCAGCTGAGAGAAACGTGGCCTCGTGCTTTCCTTGACCTTTTCTTCACCTTGGAGAAGTGCAGAATGGATCGTGGTTGGTAACTGCCCACCTCCTCGGCCTCGGGACAGTGAGGAAAGTTCAGCAGTGCTCGTGGTGGGAGCCAGGGAGCTGGGCTGGTTTGCAGCAGGCTTACACATTAAACCGTCGTATCAAACGCGCGCCGCGCTCTGACGAGAAATGTAACCCGAGGAGAAAGGACACCAGTGTGTTTGAGCACGCTGAGGGATTCTTGTATGACCTGTCACTCTTTCAGTGCTGTAGCCTGAGCAGGTCTTACTGGTTTTTACTGAAGTGGTGGGAGCTGAATGGGGTGTGGGCTCGTTTCTATTCGTCCACAGGCGTCTCTACAATCTTCTCTTCTCTTTTTTAATTCCCCCCTGGATATAAATCAGAGAAATTGTGCCCATCGAGTTTGCTGCCACCTGGGCTCAACCCAGCTGAACCAATTTTGGAGGATACCCTTGCTGCAATCGTCTGGACGTGCTCCTAGGAGGAGAAGAAACTAAAGGAATTTGGCATCGTTGCTGTAGTTTGAGGAAAAACACTCCTTCTGACTTTGGAGAGAGCTACAAGGAGGATGTGTGTGATGTCTTGATCTCCCTCCATTTTCCTGCTGAGCATGGGGTAGCAGTGTGTGACCATGGTGGTCACCCAGTTACAGCTGGAACTGTGCTTCCACGGCAAGAAGCTGAGAGGTTTCACCTGCAAGTTGACCAGGTCAGCCAGTGGATTTCTCCCAGAGACTTCATTCTCCATTGCCTCCCAGATTTTTGTGCCGTTCCTTCTGGCTGGCTTGGGAATGGTAGCTGCTGGCCTCTTGATGGATGTTGTTCAAGTAGGTACCTGTGATTAGGCAACTTGTAGTGAGAGGGTGGGCTAAGGCTCTGACCTTGAGTATTTGTGCTTGTTTGTTTTTAATGACTGTGGTCCTAGCAGCCGGTCAGCAGTATGGCTGTAGGCTTTTCCTGTGCTGGAGGGACACTACCCATCTCCTTTAGATCAGTAGCTGGGTTCCAGGTAATGTGGGATACTGGTTTTCAGATGGCTGCCTAACACTGCACTGGGTGCGTTAGACTGGGTGCTCCCGTTTCTCTATCGAGCTGAACGCTTTGGTAAAGACTCCTGTGAAGCAACTGGATCACGCTGCAGCATATTCCCCTGTTGCATGATATCATTTTCCTTCAAAAAACGCTGATAAGAAGATCTAGGTCAGGGTCGTTATTAACTACCTGTTTTACTTAAGAGGCAAGTTCTTTGCAAACTAATCTTTGGTTTAGAAAGCATTTAGATACTGTGATGAGAGGCATGCCACCATTAATTGATTACCATTGCCTACAAACTGAGTGCTTCTTGGGCAGTTTCTGAGGTGGGTATAAATTTAGATTAACTTCCGCTGACTGCCAGGGAGTGCTGCTGCATTTACACCATTGTGCCCACAACCAGGATCTATCCCATCCGTCTTTCCTTTGTACCAGTGGCACAAATAGAAATGCAAAATTTGATCTAGTTTGGGCATCTCATGCCAGTGGGTTTACAAACCAAAAGGCTGGCAGAGTTTGCCAAGGATATATCCTGCACTCTGAGCTCACTGGAGTACGTTGGATTCTCTGGCATTAATACCACAGGAGGAGCTAAATATGGATACATGAATGTTTGGAAAGACAATACCTTGCTTGTTTTTTTTCTTACACTGGAAGAAACAAAGGAGGCGGAGAAGTCCAACTAAAGGGAACACAAGGGATATTAAAGAAGGGTTAACTGGAGTGGCACAGGCTGTTGCTGTGCTGTGTTTGTCATCTCCACCTTGTGCTGTGCTTAGGCACAGACCTGTCTTGCAGCATTACAGAAGTTCTCAAACTACCCAGGATGTTATGTTAATAGTTAGCATTTGTCTCCAAGAAGGAGAAAGACGTAGCACATACCCACTCTGTACCTTGGAGTGAATAGGTCTTTGTCTAGAAGAAATCAATTCACTTGCTAGGAGCTGAGCTGTGTTCAAAAATGTAACTGGATCCAAACTGATGGGAAACATAAGCCATGTATGCGTACATTGCACCTGTCCTTTAAATGTGCAATCTGGTTTGTGTATTTGCTCACTTGACTCCTAGAAATGGGGTCAGGTGTAAACCACAACCACAGGAAGTGTATATTTTGGTGAACTATGTTGAAATAGAAACCATCAGTCCATGGGTTCAGCTCCCAGAGGAGGGAGCCCAGTTCTTAGCTACGTGTTGAGAGTCACAACTGGCACAGGAGAGATGTTAGTGAGGTGAGCTGCCATGGTTATCAACAACCCCAGAGCTAAAACCAAAACCAGTAGCTGGGAAAATGCAGAGATCTTGGCCTTTAAAGCTTTGGGATATTCTTTTGTGCTTCTTTGTCTTTGAGGTGTTTATTTTCAACTTCCTGCAAGTGTAAGAGCTAGAAACTCACAGTCCTGTCCAACTAAAACCTGATACTAAGTTTGTTTGCTTGAAGCCAGGTACCATAGGACTCATATTGCCAGTCATGAGGGCTCACATACTGAAACTACAGGTTTTTCAAGTCCAGGAGAGTGATCTGCCCATTTTCTAGTGGTTCTTCTGGCTAAGGAATGTTTTGCCCTATTTGTAGTGACTGCAAAACATTCTTAGGAAACTCTGTGTCTGCCTTGGACAGGGAGATATATGGGCAAGCTTAAGGATGGTATCTAGAGCATAAGATAATGCTGAGTTTAATCCTGCTGCCCTTCTTTTAATACATACAAAATGCTTTGAAATAACTTGGTTCTGTGTTGTGAGTCCAGCTCATGCTGTCTTTTGCAGGGCTCATATTGCTGTAAAGAGAACAAAATGTAAATTGCTCATTCTTATCCTATCACACTTCTTAGGATTTTAGCAGTTTCTGATCTGCTCTGGGATGAAACCAAGAACTGTACATACTACTGTTTAAAAGAAAAATCAACAGAAGAGATTTATCTAGCCCAGCTGACTCTAAGGCTCAGACTTGGGTCTCCCATGCTGTAGGAAAAGGATGCCCAAAGAAGTAGATATTTGCCATTTTCTCTTTCTGTGTATGCAGGTGATGCAGTCTCTCTGCAGGGCTGATAGCATGGCACAGGTTTTCTTCCTTCTGGACATTTCTGCCTCTGCTCCAGTGATCCTTGGTCTGCTGGTCCCTCTGGATTTTGGGCTGGCTGGCATTGCTGGAGCCCTTGCAGGGCCCTGCCAGTGTTTGGCCCACATTTTTACAGTAAGGTGAAGAATCATATTGAGGCTGGATGATCAGATTTCAAACCAGAGAATTCAGGAGGAAAGCTTCCCTTTCATTTTCCCTTTCCACGCCACTGGAGTGGGACACAGTCCAAATAAAAGTCACAGATATAAGATAACTCTGTCCTTTGTTGACAAAAACCCATGAGATGATTTGCTTTGAAAAGGATTTTGGATTGGCTTACATTTTGTACTCTAGGATATTTTGATCTTTCTGTTGACTTGTTCAGAGCAGTGGAAAATCTCTGGGGCTTCTGAGCTGCTGCCGTAGGAGATGGATGTCCTGGGGAGGTAACAGGATGTGGTTGGGTCTGTGAGGACACTGTGAGGAGCTCCAGCAGGGCTGCACTGAGGCTGGGGTGGCTGGCTCAGTGCATACATGACAATCTCTCTTCCTCTGAGGGACCCCACAGGCAGATCCAGCTGCTATGGGTAGAACAGGGGGTTAACCAAACCTCTTCAGAGCTGGATTTTAGGGCTGAAACTCCATTAGGAAAATGTGAAGTGGAAGAGTCTCCTTCTGGCTCTGTGTGCCTCTGTGTGGGTTTGCAATGCTGCATGGAATGTTTTTGTTCTTTCTAGACCAGTTTTTGTCTTGAAGGACAGAGACATTTCCTAGACTTTGTCCAGGTGTCTTCATTCAGGTTGTTCCTTGCCTGCATGCCTCCAAACTGTCCCACTCAGCCACTCCCTCCAGCTCTCAGTCCTGCAAGTTGATGGCACAGGCATCATCTGTTTATTCTGCATTTCTGCAGTCACTAACACAATGGAGTCCTGGCTGTTGTGGTATAAATCATCATGAATCTGTCCTTAGGATCTCGGTGAGTCACTAATGAGACTCAAATAGAGGCAGTTAAGTTAGCTTTTTATTAGTACAGTTGTGTGATTATTAATTGTTCAGAGCTTTCAGGTGTAATTATATGTAAGGCAGAGTCCCAAAAAATCATGCCTCATATGCTGAAGCTTCTGTTCTGATGGCATGAGACCTGCAAAATCTATTAATTCACAAGGATTGGAGCTTACCTAGATATACCAAAGCCATATTTCCCAAAGGTGGCATGCACAGAAAATACAAACAGTTGAGTTTTTCTGTTGCTTTCTATTTATGTCTTTTTATGTGCAAAATATGCAAGGTCTTAAGTATGAATTTCTGCATGCCTCTGTGCTTTTAATGATTGGGGTTTTTTACGTTGTGACTGTGAAGTCTGTTTTTTCTCCTCTTTCTTTTGAAGGTGTCACAGATGTGTTTGGATCTTTATTTTTTAATTAAAGAGAGAGGACAGAGGGGGATGTGAATCTTTAAAAGACATGTCTACCCCTAGCTTTTCTCAGGTATTAAAGTTCCATGTTAGCAAATTTAAACAAAATTGTAGTGTGTCAAATAAGGGGACAGTTTTTGTGTTGTTGGTTGTTTATGCAACTGTAACGTACCTTGAACATTTTGAAATGTGCCTGTTTCCAGGTCACCACTGCCAGGAAAGGTGCCTTTTTTATATTGCTAATAACATTTCTCCTGTTATCTGCACTTCTGTTGCCTTGCACCACATGCTCAGGACTGGCTCAGCCCCAGTTCCATTCATCCTGACTGAGAAGGAAGCTGTGAGGTCTTCCCAGCAGACAGACACCACCACCTTCCCACAGCTTCCTGCAGCTTCCCATGGCACAGCCAGAGAAAAGCACCAAGCTGTTACACCCTGTGTGTATTTCCTAACAGGCTGGCAGCTGAATGTGTCACCATTTGTTGAGTCTGTCCAACCGCCTGGATATTCAGGTTTATAGAATCCCAGTGGATGTGAAAAAGGTGGGTAGGGACGTGCTGTTAGTTTTGTCCTCTAGTGCCGGAATTCAGGGCCACCATGGGTACTAGCCAGTGACAAGTTGGGAACAACGACCAGATTGATCCTTCACACAATGTGCAGCCTAACTATGGATATTTTTGCCCCAGGATGGCACATGGGTTGGAGGGGGGAGTTTGGATGAGGACCTGAAAGAGAAAGCCTTTCAGCTCTGGTAAGTGTGCAGAAAACCCCCACCAGCTCAGTACCCTGGGGCAGGTAGTCATAGCCTGGAAAATACTCAGGAGAATTATCCCATTTACTTATTGTTTTTGTAGACTCTTTTTTATACACCCGAGTTGGATTGTTAGCAGAGCTAAGGATGGGTTAGATGGACCTTTGATCTGACTCATTGCAGATACCCTTTTATCCTTGTGTTCCACTCTTAGATGTTGGGCTCGTTACTTTTCCTTCATGCTCAGTGGCCCCATTCTGTGATTTCATCCTGATTTAAACCTCTCTGGCTATGGCAGGACTTTGCCAACACCCTTGAATGCACAGAGGAGGAATGAATTGTATTCCAAGGCACTGTATGGTACAAAAATTAGAGAAGACATGTCAGTCAACAAAGTTTCTTACGTTTTCAGATTGTCCCTGGTCTTGCAGCTGATTCAACAGCTTTGTACAGTTCAGCTTCAGAGGAGTAACAAGAATCAAGATATTGGCCCAGCAGTTTGGCTTATGAGATATCTTAATTCAAAACCTTTTTCCAGCTGCACTGAGAATGTACTTGGTAACAGGAAGATTTAAGAACTGCCTGTGGAGAACAGATGCAAAAATCTTGTTCCCTCCCCCCACCAGTCTTAGATGCTTGACTAGAAGTTTGGTAAGAAAAGACAGACATAACTTCTTGTTGTGAGATCATTTTCTGAATCTGTGTTTTTGTTCTTATGAGTTGGGGTAGCAATAGAGGTTCCTGTATCTAGTGTCAGTGCAAAGGATGGAGAACATGCTCTATTTCATTTGGCTTGTGAACCTTATTACTTTTAACATTGGTCTTGGCTGATGCTAAAGGCAGATTTTAATTTGTGGGTTTCCAAAATCTTCTGTTGCCCCTAGAAAGAAAGATCTTTCCCCGTTAGGGTAGTGCTTTGTTGTGCATGAGATGAGAAAGAATACTGCAAGCTGAAGATTCCTTCCTTCACTCCCAAAAGGCAAAACATAAAATGCATCAGGGCAGCATCTGCCCCTATGTGCACAGGATGCCTGGAGGTGGTGAGACAAGAACCTGCTGCCTTGGGGTGCAACAGCATTGGGCTGGTCAGCATCACAAACTGAGGTCATTGCCTTTGTTTCCTTCCAGCACTGGGATGTGTTTCGCACAATCACAGAAGTGTTTATCCTGGTTCCTGCCTTGGTTGGCCTGAAGGGTAATCTGGAGATGACACTGGCATCCAGGCTCTCCACTGCTGTGAGTGTTAACAAGCTGGTGGGGGGTGTTGGGAAGGGGGCGATTAGCAGGAAACATCAGGAGATTCTTCATTTATGTAATCACACGGTGTATGAGAGATGCCCTTTTCTGCTAAGTAGAAACTAGTGGGGTGTGAGCATTAAAATAATGTGTTTGCCCTCATTTTGTAACTGGAACAGAGAATTTCCATCTGCACTTTGAAGGTGAATTAATCCCTGGGTGGCCACTTGCTGATATTTGGGGCCCTGTGACACATGAAGGAGACAAAGCCAGGACTCCACAGCTGTCAGCTTCAGTACTGGATTGCTTTTCTGTGGGTATTGATCCTTGAGGGCTTCCCAGCAATCCTACCTCAGGGGGAGCAGACTCAGGCTTCTTGGAACCTGCAGCAGCTTTTGCTACTCTGTATTTGATCTCTTCTATCTCCCTAAGCAATACTATATACTTTGGCCTTTTTTTATTTTGCCTCGGGAGAAATTGTAGCTTACCACAGAAATTTAGGGGGAACAAAAGATGAAAAATGGTTTCATCTGTTTAGCTTTTCATTTGTGTGGGCTGTGGTGAATTTGACCACTCCACCTTTAGCTGGGTGCCCTGCAACACCTCTGCACCTCCAGTGTGAGCCTCTGATACTCCTGGGGACACTGGGCTGGTGGAAGAGTGTCAAGAAGGAAGTGCAGGGAAGGCTGGGACATGGTGACCTGCATTTTCATCTCTCTGACAGCCCCTTTCCACCAGGGACCAGGTGAAACTGCCTTCAGCAGCCACCTGTACCACAGAAACAGCTTTTCAAGGTATCTCTCTTGACTCCTAGGCTAACACTGGACAGATGGACGATGCCCAGAAGCAATGGAAAATGGCCACCTGCAATTTAGCCCTTATCCAGGTGAGTCACTTCAGCTGGGAGATGAAAAAGTCCCTTTTCTCTTGCTATGCTGCAGACCAGCAGCATCTGTTCCAGCAGTGCTGAATGCAGGGCTGGTGATCTGAGGCAGGTATCCTCAACACAGCCAAGCAGAGCCAGGACTTGACCTCCAATAAAGCTCTGTGTGGCCCCAGAGCTTGTAGTTTAGCTGTAAAACACATCTAGACATTCACTGCCTTTGTGGACAAACTGAACTAATAAAACTCCTTTTGCAGCAGGAGCTGTGGCACAATCCCTGTTTCACAGCAGCTTCTGGATAAAGCATGTCATTTACAGGCAGTGTTTGGGAATCAGCCTTGGGCACGAGGGGAGAGATGGGAGAAATTGCCTCTTGTAGCTCCTTCTGCTTGTTAAAATCCAGGAACCTGCCTAGAGTTTGCACATGGCAAGCCCACAGGGCTGGCAACATGTGTCTGTGTGCTTTCCCTTATCTCCCTCCACAGCTCCAACCATCCTAGGAGTGCAGTGCTGATGGGGAGCCCATTTTTGTGTTGACCAGGGCTATTCCTTTGCCAATGGACTCGGTGTCCTTTGCTCAAGTGTTATCTGCCCTTTGCAGGCCCCCAGAGTTTTTTTCTCCAAACTTTGTCAGGATTTCTGTTTTGATCTAGTGGAGCCTTGCAGGGATGCTGTTTAAACACTCAAATAATCAGCATCTGTGTCAGGCTTTGCCCTCCGAGCTGTGTGGCAGTGCTGCAGTCGTGTGGAGCCAGGGCTGCCTGGGAGCAGATGTGGGCGAGTGCTCACCAGCTGTCCTTTGGTCCCCAGGTCCAGGCCACTGTGGTGGGACTTCTGGCTGCTGTTGCTGCTGTGATCCTGGGAGCCATCTCCAAGGGCTCTGTGGAGCTGAGCCAGGCTGCTGTGCTGTGTGCCAGCAGCGTGACCACGGCCTTCATAGCTGCACTTTCCCTTGGTGAGTGGTTCTGGTTGCTCAGATCAAACGTGCAGCACTCAGGTGGGGAATGAGCTGTCCCTTCCACCAGGGAGGCCCTGCTGGCATCCCTCTGGTCTGGCAGAGGGAGGAGGGATGCAGGGAGCTGTGTCTGCTGCTTTCATCCTCTCTGCTACTCTTCCCCCATGATCCATTGTTCACTGGGCCCTCAGTATCCACAGGCAGCAATCAAAATGTCCTTCACCTCACACATGAGAAATGCCCCACACTGTGTATAGGTGTACAAACACACCCCACTCCGTGTCTCTTGGGTCTCACATGAGCCATCTACACTGGCCCTTTCCAAGGGGAGGGTGAAATAATGTCACCCAGGGAATGGAGGGTCTGTTGGCAGACAAATCCAGACCATGCTCAAGGTGGACTTGGGTCACCCCACACCCTGAGCAGGGTTGTGGCCAGCCCTGTAGTTTACCTGCTGTGAGCTGGGAACCAGGCAGTCCTCCCCCCTGGCTCTTCCTCTTCCAGGGGCGCCTGATGGGCTGGACAGTAGGAGCTGGGCCTGAAGATCTCCAGTTTGTAGATCTGCCATACGAGGGCAGCATGATACCCTGAATAGAGGAGCTGGCACAAAGGATACCGCAAGGTTTCTAAATGAAAGGGACAAGTTAGAACAAGTGCATATCCCGAAGCTGGAGTCAAAGGGTGATTGTAGATGCCTTTGATGAAAAACGTGGGATGAGGCAGTTGTTAAAAAACAGCAGCTCAGCTTTCATTACTCTTCCCTGCTTGGTGTGGTACAGAGAGGCTTTGCTGCTCTGCTGTCTCAGGTTTGCTGCTGACATTAGTTCTTTCCCTGGACACGGTCACAGGCAGGCTGTGTGTGGGTGTGCACGACGGGAAGCTGCTGGTTTTATGGCCAGGGAGGGAAGCAGCATGAATATGCTGTGGGGAGGGGAGTGTGGGTGTCTGGGAGGGCTGCTGTGGAAATGTCATGTTGTGTGAGGATGTGTTTTTGTATAAGGGGTGTTGTATCAGGGAAGATGCAGATGAGGCATTTCTTGGGGTAGAACTGATGCTCCTGTGCGTGCTCAGCTTTGGAGGGGCTGTGTAGACAGGCACAGAGAGGTAGTGAGCTGGAGGGAATCACCATTTCTCGGGCTTCCTTTGGTGCAGTCTGTCAGCCACAGAAGGACTTTGAAGGGATGTCTTATGTCTTGTCTCAAGGCTGCCTTTGCTACTTAGCTGTGGAGCCTGGGCATGCAGAGCTTATTCCAGGTGCTTCTTCCACAGGCCTGTGAGAGATCTGATAGCTGAGGGATTCCCACATCTTCATCAGGGCTTGGGGTTTGTGCTCCTAAACTTACCTGGGCAGGCAAAACTTCCCTTCTCTCCAGCAGTGCTGAAAAGCAGCTTGATGTTCCAGGTGCACCTCAGAGGACACGGGAAGAAATGTGGGCCACCACCATAACCCCTTGACTCTGCAGCTGCTCACAGCATCAATATCCACCCAGTGCAAATTAAAGCAGCCCCAAAGACTGTGGGACATGAGGGCTCAGTCTGATGGCTGGGCTGAAAGGCTAATGCAGGCTACTGTAAGGAAGCTCATTGCTCCTTCATGATTCAAACTTTAAGAAATTTCAGTCTAATATGGAAAATATCTTTGTGCTATGGAATCCTGAGGAGGGGATGGCACCAGGAGGCTGCTGCATGCCTTCTGTGTGCTTATCTATGAGTGTGCTTCGTGCCTGGTCCTGCTTCAAGGCAGCAAAGATTAGGCTGCTCAGGAGGGGAGCTTCTACATTTGGGCTGCCTGCTGGTATCTCCTTTGATCCCTGGAATTTGCTCGTGCGCCTCTGGGCCCTTGATGCAGTTTATAAGGACAGAGTCATGCACTTCAGATTGGTGAAAACAAGAGGACAAACTCCTGGGGGTGTCTAATCTCCAGCTGCATGGTGCTGTTGTGCTTTTTGCCTCTCTTAGACCCCCACGTCCCTCTGGGAGCCAGAGCAGCAGTTCTGGGGTAAAACACAGCAGAATGCTTTCTCTAATGCCTGCTCTGTGTCTTCTCTAGGTCTGGTGATGATTGGAGTGATCATCGGAGCCAGGAAAGTTGGGATCAATCCAGACAATGTCGCCACACCCATAGCAGCAAGCCTTGGGGATTTGATAACCCTTTCCCTCCTCGCAGGAATCAGCAGTACACTCTTCAAATACATAGGTACAGTGTTCAGCAGGGAATTGCAGCTCAGCATGGGAGCTCACAAATCCCGGTGAAATTATTGCAGGCTGCCTCAGCATTTCTGGCGTGTTTCAGAATGGAGGCTGTCGTGCCACTGGGGTAGAAAAATGACCAAAGAGGCTTTCCCCAGACTCTGTTTTAGTAACAAACTGGAAGGCAGAACCTAATAAACACGACTGGGATTTGTCAAAGGAATGACCAACATGTATTGTGCGGCTTTGGAACAGAAGGCTGACATATGTGACACTGATTCTGTTCCTTGATCTGTCACTAGCCAAGCAAAACTACTGCCTGTGCATGGGCAAAAGCAGGTCCTTCTTCACAGGGCAATTTCAGGGTTTTGGCACCAGTAAAATATTCTTGTGTCCTCTCACATGGAGAATCACGGATGAACAAGATATTCAGTTGGAGGGAAGTGGTCTGCAGTGTTTTGTACCTGCAGGACTCTGAGTAGGAGTTGTGGTCTGGGGTTAGCTGTGTTGCTGATTGCCAATGACTTGGGCATCTGATGACCCTCAGAAGCTCAAAACATTGGTGATATGTGTCTGTTGCCTTTAAAGTGTTAGACTACTTATTGTGAGCCTAAGCTAGAACAGAAATGGGAAAATGAAAAGATCCAGCAAACTCAATACCATTTGAAACCCAAAGTGTTGCTTCAGACTGAGCAGAAGCAGTGAGGCAGCTGTTCTCAGTTTGCATAACTCATTCCATGTGCAAGCACAAGTGAGGGAGTGAAGGAGCACACACTGCAGGGAGAGGCCTATGAATCGCTTCCATCCAGTCCTCCTTGAGCTTCAGAAGTGCTTTTTTTTAAAATAGGATTTTTCCATGATGCCATCACACCTGCCTCTGTAAAACTAATCTGTCTTTCAGTTGCTATGCCTCAGATAATATCTCCCAGGGAGCAGAGGGCGGAACAACACGATAACCTCTATGGCTGTGACCAGAGAGCATTTCTGGGGTTGCCAGAGTAGTTTAAAGAGCCTCTTGAGATGGAAAAATAGTCAGCACACAGACACCAAGTCATTGAGAGCATGAAGTGAAGCAGGTAGGAGGATGGCACTGCTGATGGTGCTTGAACAAATCCATTTCCCTGCCCAGTGTGTAATAAGGTACAGGTCACACTCTAAAAACTTCTGGGTCCTACCAAAATGTATATATATCTTTCAAAAATACTCATGAGTCTGTAAAGTTTGAAGTACTGTGTGCCACCTGATGCAGCACCTTCTTCTGCAGAATACCCTCTTTGCAGAGATGATTCTCAATTTTTTTTTTTTTTTTTAATTGCCTCTGGTCCTTCTCAGTCCTGCATAAAGGAGATACAAACTGTGCCAAAGGATTTGAGCTTGCTTATGGGCTGCCTGTGAGAGAATGTGGCAGAACTGGAATGTGGAGCCCGAAGACCATTCATCCTACCAGGAGTCTTTCTGTGGGCTCTGATAAGGTTTGATCAGCTCCAGTGCTCTGTGTCTGCATTATTTAAGAAGGAATTAATTGCTCAAAACAACATGTGGTGTGGGTAAGAGACCCAGTACAGCAGCTAAGTCTGTCATACAACCCACCTGTCCTGGATGACTGCAGGGGGTACAGTGCACTGTAAAAACTCTTCACTCCCCAGAAGGAGTTGCATTTCAGTGCCCACTGAAGCCACTCACGAAGAGTTGCACCTCTTTGTGTCAGAGCCTTTCATTCACAAAGAATGCCATCACATCAGTGCTGTCGCATCCAGGTAGCCCAAGGCCCTGGCAGTGGTGTTTTTAAAAATGCACACTTTGAGCTGCTTCATCTCCCAGATTACCTGCAAAGTTGGCATTACATCCCACTGCCTTTGGCCCCAGCTCAGAGACCAGATGGAGAGCTTTCTTGAAGAAGCATTTTTGTATCGAAAGGGTTGGCATCAGCCCCGTTGCTCGAAGGTGTTTCTCATGCTTCTGAGTCATGTTTATTTTCTTTCAGCGCTGCACATCTACTTATTTTTTAATTTCTTTGCTTCCAAAGATCGCTCCAAGGCTATGCCTCTGCTGAATGGAAAAAGCACCTAATGGAAACACATGCAAGCTAGCACAAAAGAAACCCCAGATCTTAACTGGCGTATATGTGCCAGAGAACATTTGTTCCTATAGAGCAGACCAGCTGCTCAGCAATTCTGCTAGCTTGCCTCCTAAAGTACTTCTTGCCTCTTGTTTTAGGTGAAGGTGTGAGGTGTCTGCCCTAGGTGGGATACAGCTTCCACACAGGAGTTTCCCCCTTGCCTTGCTGTTTGATTTGTACCCTGAAGCTGGAAATTTTGTAACTTTTTGTCTTTCTTAGTTGGAGGTGGAATTGGAGAGTTGTTCGTCTTCAAATATAACTTGATTTGAATCCTGCTGATTTTCAAACAGCATCCTCTAGCAGTGAATTTCAGGGATTAATTATGGATTTCTGTGGTGGAATGAGATGGTTTTGGGGGGACTATCATGCTTCATGTGATTTTTCTTCTAACATAACTCTGTTGGAGCAAGAGTCCTGCTGCCTTTCTTCCTGTCTTTGTGCAATACGAGTTTGGCAACCAGTGAAGCTATGGGTATTTAATTCAGGATTTCTTTTCCTTGCCAGATGTGAAGTACCTTTCTCCTCTGATCTGTGCTGTCTTCATTGTCATGATCCCTCTCTGGGTTGCTATTGCCAAGCAAAGCCCTTCCCTGGCCGAAGTCCTGAAATCTGGGTGGCAGCCAGTAATTGTTGCCATGAGCATCAGCAGGTAAAGGAGGCCTTGCTCCCAGCCCAGCCCTGTATGCACCCTGCAGAGAGACCCTGGGCTCACTTAGAAGGCCATCAGAGGTGACACTGGGAGGGACAGCAGAAGGGTACTTGCCCAGAGCTTCTCAGCCATTGGTGACCCTCCAACAGGCTGCGAGACAGCAGATAAGAAGCCCCCAAAGGACTGGAAAAAGCAAATCATTCTAAGGCTCACTTGCCCACCCAGGCACCACGTGGTGGAAGGCAGGAAACTGAAAGCACAGGTGATGATCATCACGAATTGTCAGGCTTCAACCTCGTTCTTATCCAGCTGAGAATATATGATATAAGAAAAAATGCTGGTAAATGTAGAGCCAGGTAGTTCATTCCTCCTGTGCTACATCTTTTCACAACCAGCTGAGATCTGGAAGAGAATTTTAAAAAACTGCTAAAGCCAGTATAGAAGTGTAACAAAACTTTGTGGGAGGATCATAAACCTTTCCTAACTGTTACCAGTTTTGCTTGGGGGTGGGCAAGGAAGTCCTCCTGAACTCATTATGCCATTAACAAAATCTGTAATGCTGTCTGTTGGTGAAAACTGAGCTGTAAAAGGAGTACATGGTGAACAGTCCAGCCCTGGCAATGAGGAAGATGCAGTAACCCACGTCAGTGTGCTATTTTCACAGTGTAGGAATTGCCCTGGGAAAAGATTGATCCACCCTCATTTCCTGTCCTTTTGTTAACAGCATTGGTGGGCTCATCCTGGACAAAACTGTAACTGACCCAAACTTTGAAGGCATGGCAGTTTTCACACCTGTGATTAATGGTAGGTTGGGCATGTGGGTTCTGTGCATGCTTTTATTTATACCTCCCCTTCTTCCCAAGTGTTCTGGTATCCACTGTTACCCTTACACTGAGATCAGTGTTCAAGTCCCTGCTCCCATCATGAGTGGAAGTGAAGCTACTGGTCTCCATCACATTTCTGCTTGTGTTTTGAAGTGTCTCTGGAGCAAAATAGCAGCAAGGACAAAGCTGTGCAAAAAGGTTAACAGCATCTCTGAGAGCTATGTTGACACTTTTCATAACATCAAATCTACTGGGATGCCACAATAAATCCATTTTCCCTTGTTTCCTTCCCTCCACTCAGTAATTTGTGCTGTGCAATCATTCCCTATACACATTTTTGATAAATATTAATATAATACGATTATATATGTGTATGTATTTAAAAGATTATATGTATGGATTGGATATAATTTGAGATATATATATATCTCAAATTATTTATATTTATATTTATATTTATATTTATATTTATATTTATATTTATATTCACAGTGCTTTTATATACACACTTATCAGTACAAACTGCTGGGGATCCTGGTAGCCACTGAAGATCCACTAGGTTATTTCCTGCTATTATAACATTCTTGTAGCACAGGCCCCTTCCAAGGGAAACCCAGATTCCTAGGGCCTCATGCCACCCTCAAAACATGGTGTCCTGTTGCAGTGCCAGGGGGTGTCACCCAGCTGCCACCTTCCTGGTTTTGCATAAAGTCAACAGCCATTTAGTTGAGCAGTAACAGCCCCAGAAATGGCTCTGTGGGGACAGGTGACACATTTGGCAGGGCTGGTGGCAGAGTTATGCAGGGCTCTATGTCTTTGCACAGTCAGCTCTTCACTTTGCATGTGCAAAGCGTGGCAGTGCATGGCTCAGACAGATCCCATGTAGAGCTACAGTGAGACAGCCTGAGTATTTTCACTTTGATTCCCATCTGGAAAATCTCACATTTAATGATGATTCCTTCTCCAAGGAAGGGAGAACATGAGAAGCCTGTAGCATCTGGCTCACCGTTATCTTTTCTGTGGCATTTCCACCCTGAAAATGCTTAGGGTGGTGGGAGTTTGCTCCACAGATCATTATCCCTCTATTTTCTACTGGAAAATGTAGCTGCTTTTTCATGTTTGCTACAATTAATCAGTCTGGAAGGACTTAATTTACTTTAATTAGCTAACATATTTGGGTTCTAATTCATTCTCATGATTCCTTCTCATTTAACAAGTGTGTTAGGTACCTTCAGACAGACATATAATCACTTTCTGTGATGTTTTGTTGTCTTTTAAACAATAATGGTTCTCTGAGTGAGTAAATCCAAGGAGTGGCCATGAGCAGCATCTGCACTGCTATCCCCAGGTGGTGCTGACAGACTGTCTCAAACTAGGTGCAATTACATCATGTTCAGAGACCATGTGGCATTTACATCCAGTGCTGGGGAGAAAGGGAAGATGTTTCCAGTCAGCAGTCAGAAGAATACACTTACTGGAGCCTTCCTGATTTTTAGGAGCTGTTCCTGCAAAGTGAATAGTGCAGCATCACTGGGGATGCAGGGATCAGGTTTTCTCTTTCTCTCACTGCTGCTCTCAGTGAATGCAGATGACTCACCTTAGGCTAGGTTTTGGATTGATGTATCCTGCTGTGATGAAGGTGGTCTACAGGTTTTCTGTGTTTTGTCCTCACAGGTGTTGGGGGGAATCTGGTTGCCATCCAAGCCAGCCGAATTTCTACATTCCTGCACTTCTGGAGCATGCCTGGAGTTTTGCCATACAAGATGAGGCAGAACTGGCCCAACCCATGCACCACATTCTTCTCATCAGGTAGACCCTGAGCCCTCGGTGTCCGTGTCTCAAGGCCTGTCATACAGATAGACCCTTTCCCAAACATGGTTGGTGAAGGACTAGGTGGGTTTCAAAGGCAGAACTTTCCCCTTTCACAGAGAATGCTCAGATCAGAGAGGAAGCATCTCTGCAGTGGGCAGCGTGAAAAAAAGCCTTATGGCATATTTGCTCACTGGCATGCAAAGAAAGTGGCCTTCAGGGAGCACTGAAGAAAGTAATTGAAAAAGAATCTTAGATTTGATCTAACAGAAAGTCATTTTAATGGCCAGCCTAGAGCCCTCACCTGTGGACAGAGCAGTGAATAGACCATAATCTTGTTGAAAATCAGCAATTCCTCCATCTTCAGCACTGGAAATACTTAAGCATCAGCAAAACTCAATTTTGGGTCTGTTGTCTTTATAGAGTTCCTCTCAATTTTCCCTGTTAGGTTGAGAGTTAGTGCTAGATCAAACTATAAACTGGGAAAATCTGTTGCAGTGAGGCAGAGCAGAAGTTGTGGGAGGCAGAGAGCAGCTGAGAGGAGTGTCTGCAAGAATCAGAGTGGATCAGCACGAAGCACAAAGCCTTTGGCATGTAGTTTCAGTGCTAGACAAAGCTGCTGGGCTGATCCTGCAGATGCTTCCTATGTCTGTGTGATCTAGAGAAGGCATTAGCAATGTGGTTGGTGGGAGGGGCAGCCCCAGGTTTATGCATTAAAATATGCACTGTGTCCTGTCCTCCCCTCACCCTCTCCAGCTGCTGTTACCCCTGTTTCTGTCTCTGTGCTCTGCAGGGGTGAATTCCAAGTCAGCCCGGGTCCTGTTCTTCCTGGTTATCCCAGGGCACCTCGTGTTCCTCTACACCATCCATCTGCTGCAGGGGGGCCACACATCCCTGTCCTTCACCTTTGTGATGTTCTATCTGGCTGCTGCTTTGCTGCAGGTAAACCCCAGACTCTCATCCAAAAGGAATCTATCAGATAACATAAAACCAGTATTCTCCAGGTTAAAAAGGAGCCACAGTAAAACATTCAGCAGCAGCCTCTGTTTCCTTTCATTTCAGGTGTGCTTCTCCCAAGAATAATGTACATTCTGTAGTTGCAGTAATACTTCACCCAAATTGCCAGGCTCTAGTTTCCCACATGAGCACAACCGTGCTTTTAGGGTGAGTGAGGGATCAGGCATGAGAGGAGGAAGAAATTCTCGGCATCCACTGAGCTGCAGTAAGTGTGCAGAGACACACTTGGCAAGGAAGGTCTTGTTTTAAAATGTTCACTCCTTGAGTCCCTAAGCTCCAAGTATTTCCAGGCTGCCACTAGACACCCCAGCAAGGGGCAAGTGAGGAGCAGTGAACTCCAGCCAGCAGGTTTCCCCACCCATTTTAGAAACCACTGTCACATATTATGGTGAAGACCCAGGGAATCTCTCTGGGCAGGCCCATGTGGGTAAAAAACAAAGAGAAAGTCCAGGTCCTGAGCAGTTCATCTTCAAAAGTAAAAGTTCCTGGGAGGCAGTGGGCAGATCATCTGATTTGTCCTGCTTCCCTTTTGCTGTTTTTCCTGCCCTGTAAACTTTGTTTTTCTCTCTCAGAAGCGCATGTGGCTGTTGCCTGAACTCACAGAGGCTGTGACTTCACTTGCCCTTTTAAATCAGTGATTCATTAATTTGCATGATGAGGTGGCTGACTCTCACTTTGCCTTACAAGCAGCCTTGTGTCTGAGGGTGAATTCCTTGTGCGTGTAAACAATCAGTTTTTCTCGACCTTTGCACGACCCTAAGCCCAGCAGCACAGCCACAGTTGTAAAGGAAAATATTTATTCTTCTCTTTATGCATCGAGGTAACTCCTTGACCAAAGCCAAGCATGAAAATACGAAGAATAAAGGACAGCATAAAGAGCAGCATCCCAGCAACACCACTGACCCCGAAAGATTCCCATGGAGGCCAGAGGAGGAGAATACACTCAGCCTGGCCCCTTTCCCCCCTCTGTTATACTTTATAAAGGAAGACAGAAAGAAAGAGGGTTGGGGGGAAAGTTTGGGTCAGTTGGAGGAAGCCCAAGATCAGAGGCCCTGAAAACATGACCTCAGAGGAGTGATTGAATAGACTGGGGTTAACTATTCCAAAGCAGAGAGGCTTGAGAAAAATCTGGTTAACAGCCTTTAAACTACCAAGTTTCTGTAGGGAGGGACAGAATAACATTTGCTATGTGGTCACTAGGGGAGGAAACATGAAATCATGGATTTCAAATGGAAAAAGGCAGATTTATGTTAGGCCTTGGGAAAACAAAAATGGGCAAAGAAGCCATGGGGCTGATTGCCTAGAGTGTGGCATTTCCATCTCTGAGGGTTGTTTAGCACAAGTTAAACGAATTTTCCATCAGGAAAGAGGTGGATATATTTGATCCTGAATTGAGGAAGACGAATGATCTAGGTAAAACTCTCGAGTTTCCAGCCAGCTTTAGTTTCTGTGATTCTGTTATTTAATTTACTTCCCCCATCTCTCCTCCTGGTTCTCCCAACCCAGCTTGCAGTTTTCACCTCTAGAAATGCTGCCTCAGGCTTTGGTTACTAATGTGCTGTGGTCTCCCATGGAGGGACCACAGATGCGGGGTGCAAATTCTCTCTCCCTTCTTAATTCAATTAACTAGATTAATCTTTAATCTTTAACCACAGTATTTTTTTCCTCCATCCATTTATCAGAATTGGGAATGAAATAAGAATTAAAAGAAATTACAACAAAGATTTTTAAACTGTTGAGATGAAAAAAAAGATTTTTTTTTTTTAACATGTCAGTTCTGCTTGGGATAGCTTTGATATAAAAACTGCCTCAAACTCCAGTTATCCACTGAGACTTTTAGGAAAAACAAAGCAGGCGTGATCTGAATTTCTAATGGAAAAAAGAAGGATGAAGAGAAAAAAGTCTGGCTACAAACTTGTCCTTTGGAGTTGCCTGCATATTCACAGGAGCTCTTCATCTGGTGGAGTGAGCGGGAGTGCTCACTCAGGGCGTGGGAATAGGAGTTGTACCTTTGGGAGATGCTTTTGGTGTGGGCAGGCTCTGGTTTGGGCAGGCAGTGCTGGCGAGCATTTCAAGCAGGGTCCACGCTTGTGGCTGGCAGCAGAGGGCTGTGGCACGGTGGGTTATGTGATGCCAAAGGGTAGGAGCCAGCTACACCCATCCCATCCCATCCCATCCCATCCCATCCCATCCCATCCCATCCTACTGAGGAGCCTCAGCTCCCTGGGGAAGGTGTGACTGCCCAGTGATCCATGTTGGCCCCATCACTTGGCTTTGGGCCGAGGTTTGTGTGTTACCTTCCCGCTGCCTCACGGCAGGGCCTGTCTTCCTCTCTCAGGTGGGGATCCTGCTCTACGTGGCCGACCTGATCGTGCGCCTGATGTGGAGGAAGGCTCTGGACCCGGATAATTTCTCCATCCCCTACCTCACTGCCCTGGGTGATCTCCTGGGCACTGGATTCCTGGCCATCTGTTTCCGCCTCGTTTGGCTCATCCACGGCTCAGATATGAACCTGGGGAACTGAGAGTCCACGTGCTGCTCTCATCCCTCGCGCCACACGGTGCTTTCCTCCGGGACACCGGGGTACCTGGCCGTCAGTGTTGGGTCACCCTGCTGGGCTGGGCCTCCCCTGCCACCCCGACACCCTGCCTGCCCTCCCCATCGTGCCTTAAAGCCAGGCTCGCCCGCCCCGAGGAATCAGCACCCACAAACTTGTGCCCTTGCATGTGAGCAAGATGGTTTTAAGAAGCACCTGCTGCTCACACCTGGACCTGGCAAACAGGGCAGGAAGGAGCATTTGTGCCGTGGTGTCTATCCCCAGCACTGACACAGCCCTGAGGCTGCTCCAAAGCCTGCCCAGGTCGCTGCGTCTGATCCTGCAGGGGGATGTTGCAGCCCCTCCATCGGACTCTGACTTTCCATCAAGGGAAATTCTTTATTCACCCCACTTTTCTCCTGCTGAATCCCTGGAGTAGCAGAGCCACCAGGTCTTTAAACTTGTCTCCTCTCCATAGCTCTGAGGCTCAGGATCTGAGGCAGTGAGTTGCTGGCTCATGCCCAGTGGAAGGTTACCTAGGGATACTACCTACCTGCCCTGACAGCATTGCTGGTGTCTGACCAAAAAGCTGGTTAGATTGCATTTTGGGGGCAGGAAGGTTTGTTTTTACGGTTTATGAAATGTCCAGTAGTTTAAATGTTTATAGAAACACACACATAAATAAAGTGGGTAAAAAAAAAAAAAAAAAAAAAAAAAAAAAAAAAAGTAATACTGTGGATTTGCTTTTTTCTTTGCCACGACTCTGCCTGTTTCTAGTTCTAACTTGTCAGGTAGAACTTCTTGCTTTTTTCTCATCCATTCAGGGTCGGACAATACAATTTGGATAGATTTTCAGGAAAATCAGTGTTTCCTATCCAAGGACTTCCTGCCACCCACATGTTTCAGGTTAGAATTAAAGCCTCTCCCACAGTCACCATCCACTCATTAACAATTGCTCTGGAATGAGTCCAGAAGCTGCCTGTGTTGGTATGGGTGACAGTCAGGCTGTGGCCAGTGACTCCTCAGATTCTTGCCCAGGGTGGCAATCTGGTGCTACCAGGGACATGTCAGGGAGGCTTTTGGGGCTGAAAGCAGCCAATTCTCACTGAAGTTGAAGAAGTAATAGAGTCCTCCAGATAGTAAGATGCTGAAGAGTCAGGAGCTGACAACATGGATCAAACCTTTGAAGAATGTCACCGGGCCTCACCTTTACTAATTACCTGCCTTCTTGTTGGAGAAGGGAAAAGGGGAGGTCAAGTCCCCCAGTCTGCTGGCAGACAGATGCCTTATTCAAGGACCTGCCAGTTCTAAAACACTTGAATCTCAGCTGTGTTGAGTGCCTGCTGGCCTTGCATGCTTCGTTGCTCCCAGTTCTGCTCTGGTGTCCCAGAGACACTGCAAAGCTGAGGCCCCTGCGTGGGCTTGACACGGCTGAAGGTCCCCAACAGCAAAAGCTGAACAGCTCTGGGCTGCCAGACATGGGGAAAAGCACTCCCTGAAAAAAAAAGAGCTGTTGCCTTCCCTTTCTCCAAGCTTCGTCTTGCTTTTATTGTCATGAGGGAGAAATTGCCCGATGCTGCTGGGCGGGAGAGGCTGTGCAGGGCAGCTCCCAGCAGGGAGGTTTCAGCAGGCAAGGCACACCCTGCCAGGGCTGGTGCCGCTGCTTCATCCCCTGCTGCAGCCTCTGTGCTGCTGGCTCTGCTCACCCAGGGCACCCCCGGGAGAGGACTGCAGCAGCAGCTGTGGGGAAAGCAAAGCATGTGACTGCCAGTGCCAGTTTGGGGGCCGTGTTAGAGGATATGTACATATATATTTTAATAACTTGAGCTTAGTGCTTTACCTTGTAAAGCTTTACTAGGCTCAAATTTGGCACTGGCTTGAGCAGTCCTGGCAAATAACTCCTCCTGCCTCAACACTATGTTTCCTCCTCCTTGCTGCACTGTCCCCACCTCAGAGGTCCTTTCTGGGGCTTGGTGCTTTTGCTGGTCTTGTGAATCAGGTAAGGCTGGTGCTAAAGCCAAGCTGCTGGAGACAGCCTAGCCCTCAACAGGATCCTGAACATGTGAAACTCCTTCTGCTTTTCTCTGAACACAGATTTGTTCCTGCTTCCTCCAATCCTGCAAAAGATCTAGACTGGAGCCAGTGGCTGACGCAAGGGACCCCAGTCACACTCCTCCAGCATCAAATCCCAGTGCTCAATGCACGGGTGCTTCTCTGCCATGTGCTTGCAGCAAAGCCCTGGCACTGGCATGTCCCTTCACTGGGGGATTTCTGGGCAGAACTCAGCTTAATCTGGTTGTCACTGTTGACAGAGGACAGGGATGGGAACACGTAATGGACGCCATCTGTGTCCTACTTGTGGGACTCAGCTGCTCCAAGGTGACCTATGCTGCACCTTGCCTGTGCCAGGCTTGGGGCCTCCCCCCTTGCAGGAGGCACTGGGGCTCAGAGGTGATGTGGGGAAATGACAGAGGGCACAGCAAGACATGCTGCTCTCCAGGGCACCCCTTGGTGGGCAGCCAAGCATCAGCCTTGTGCCTGTGCACTTAATGCAGGGAACGCACTTAAGACTTAAAATTGCTTCCAGCCTCAAGAGAAATGATATAACCAAAGGAAATGGTTTCAATAAAATGGGAAATTTTTTTCTTTTTTTTTTTTTTTAAGGGCAGTGAGAGGCTAGTTATTTGGCTGCTCAGCCTGTTTACTTTTACTCTTTCTTCTTTTTTCCTTTGTGCAAATGAGAAAGGGCCTTTGCTAACAGAGCTTATATGTAACTCCAGAGCACAGCTTGGGTCAGCATTCCTGTAACTCCGTCTGAACTTGCTTCCCTAAGAAAGCACCCCCAGCCCTCCCAGTGAGTGGGAAGCACTGCTCTGTCCCCTGGCACCAGTTGCCCCAGCCTTCCCAGTAGGGCCAGAAGCCCCTGAGTAATCCAGGCATCCTCCCCCTTCCCTCCCTTTAAAAGCAGAAATTTGATGCTTAAATACCTGCAGGCTCCTCAGCTGCTCAGAATTTTCAGTACATCACAGCAGGCCCTGCCTGGCCCTATGCTCCCTGTGGTGTTGTGTTGGGGTGATTTGGTCAGGGAGGAGATCTGGGGAGGGGGTAGTTTGCCTCCTTTTTCCTCCACAAATTTCAGCTCCAGAGCAGACTGGCGTGGGTAGCAGAGCCCAGAGAGAGTGGGGACATTTCACAGTGATTTCTGTCTTCAATCTAACCCAGCAGGGAAGTCACTGCCAGCAGCAGGCCTGGCTTTTCTGCTGCTGTCTGTGTGTCATTACTGTGCCCAGCTTTTCACTGGGCTGCACCCACCCAGCCAGAGTCACCAGCACCTGTTTCAGCCAACAGTGACTTCTATTTGTATTTAGTCCTCACAGCTCCCAGATAAGCAGTAGCCTTAAAAAGGAGGAGGTGGAAGAAGAGAGCTTCTTTCTTGCTGCTCTTTAGTCCTTGGCTGCTGACCTGCCCCTTCGGGCTCAGTGCTGGTCCTGGAAACCCATCCAATACTGTGAGATGCTTGTGGAAGGCTTACCTTGTTGTAATCTTTAGAGGGAATAAAGGAAAATGTGGAGCGTTGGCAGAGAATGAGATTGGCTATTTTTGAGCCCTGTGCAGCCATCAGCCAGCTGATCTAGACTCTAGTAGTGGCCAGTGAAACAATAGAATTTATTTTTTTTATTGTCCCATGGTTTTATTTCCCACTGTATTAGCAGTGCAGGTAGGCTCACTCCTGACATCAGCCACTAAATCTCAGGTTCACGTCAGTGTGGTGGGATGGAGGCTGAGGAAGAGCACTGGGGTTTGGGAGGGGGTGGGTGCCTGCCCTGGACCACCACATGTGTTGGGGTGCTGGAGTGGCTGCTGGGACCTTGGGGAGATCCCAACTGAACTAGGGAGGAAGGTCAGTCAGGGGTTCCCCCATTCCTGGGTGCATAAGGGTTTTTCTTTGCAAGCAAAGAAGGGGCTGTCACCATCTGTAGATGCAGATGGGAACAGGGGTTTGTTTTCAGGGATAGTCAAATCATTTATTTTTCTCCCCCCACTGCTTCCACTCACTGCCTCCATCCTAACACAGTAATTTTCCAGGCACTCTCTGTGAGATGGAGCTTCCTTACCAGGGACAAGCAAAGTGCCAGCTAGCAAACACAGTAAGTCTGAAAAGCCTCCTTCAAGGGAGACACTGCTTCCAAGACATACTTCAACACACTTTGGTTTTTTCTCTTCAATGAAAGCCTATTTAATCCTCCAGCTGGTAAACAACCCAATCTGCAGTGCACAGGGAAGTCTGGAAGGAAACCTCCTGATCACCAAAGCTCCATTTTGTTCCACTGGAAGGAGAAACTCAACAGCTTCACATGGGCCATGAGGGATGGGGCCAGCAGCTCCACAGCATGGAAAACGCACAGCACAGGCAGAGTGCCCCCCACACTCAGAAGGCTGGAGCTGCTGGAGGCACTTGGAGGAAGGGGCTGGTCCTTCATTAGCTCCTGAGCCACGCTGGACTGTGGCAAAGCTCAACAGTGCTGCAAGGGAAGGTACCCTCTCTTTTATGCTGCGGGGTATATGAGTATTTATATAATAAATGGGATGGTGTACAGACACGCATATGTAGACATACATAAGCCAAATGTCTGTTAAGTATTATAACCATATACAAATGCAATCGCCTATATATAATATGTATATATATATACATACATATATAATATGTAGATTGACGCAGCAGTAATTCTATTATACATTATAATAGAATCATTATTTTCATTGTATATTTGTGCACATGTGAACACACCAAAGTGAGTCTGTTCTTGTTTTTCGTGTTCCTGGTGCTCTGAGAGCTCCCCAGTAGCTCTCAAGCCTTGGGCCAGACTCCAGGACCAACCTGACTCATTTGGAGTCTCTTGTCCCCAAGCTCTGCAGCCTGAGGCCAGGATGGGAACCTTCCAGGGGGCTGGGGAGACATTACTACCATGATCCTCTCTTCAGCAAGGCCAGGACTGGAATTTTCTGCTGGTCACATTCCCTGCTCAGAGAGCTGTGCTCAGACAGGGCCGAGGGGATGATGCCCTGACCTGCTCCTGAGGGCCACACCCCAGGCATCTCCTTGCAGTTCACACCCTTGCTGCACATCAGCCACTGCCACATTCCCACCTCCAAGTGGAGGAGAAAACCAAATCCAGTCACACTTCAGAGATGGCCCAGGCCTCTTTTGATATTTTCTCCTCGAAAAAGGGACCGAGTGAAACAGTTTAAAAAGCCCAACCAACCAGGAGCCCTCGGACAAATTGTTCCCAGCACGCATACAGGGAATTATACTGCCTGTAGTTGGGATCACCGGTCACACGGGGTCCTCCTAGCTCCGTCCGTCCTGCTCCCGTCCTCCAGCGCTTTCGGTCGGACCTGGAAGGGTCCGATCGTGCCTGCGGCGAGGGCGGCGGCTCCCCAGCGCCGGCCCCGGTCCCGGCCCCGCAGCATCCCGGCCCCGCAGCATCCCGGCTCCACAGCATCCTGACCCCGCAGCATCCCGGTCCCCTGTCCCACAGCATCCCGACTCCAGAGCTGGCCCCGGAGCATCCCGGTCCCAGCAATTCGGCTGTGGCACGGGCTGAACGATTCCTGTCCCGGAAAGCTCCAGTCCCGGCTGAAGGTGTTCGCTTCAGAAATACAAAGTTCCTCTCTTCTGCTTGCATGGTTGGGTTTTCCTTTGGAAACCTTTGGATTTAGGCGGAGAGGAAGCCAAGGGTATGACATAAGTGGTCTGGATTGTGGATGTTGGCTGTTGGGATTTTATAGAAACAGTCCAAAGGTGGGTATTTGTAAAGGTCCTACATGACCCAAACCACACCTTTACAGGGTCCTGCCTTCAGCAGCTCACAGCCAAGGCTGCAGGGCTGCACTTGGTCCATTCCTGTGTGGCTGGGCTGTTGACTGGGTCAGTGGGTCAGGTCTGATGGGGATGCCAGGACAGGCTGCCAGTCAAACAACCATTCATAGCTGAGACCACCTCCCCATTGCCACTGTTGCAGGAAAGATTAGAAACCACCTGGCTGCAGAACAAAGCCTAGAAATTTCTATTCCCTCAGTTTCACACCAAAGAAAGCCCAAAGTGGCTCCCAGCCAGCCAGATATTGTCTAAACAGCCACAGACAGCACAGCTGGGTGTGAGTATATCTGTCCTTGCCATGACTGTGCCATCAGCTCTTTAGAGGCACCAGTAGGGAACAGTATTTAGGAAAAATAAAAACAACCATCCAAAAATCCATCCCTTTATGTCCCTGCATCTGACCCCAAATTATGATTCATGACCAAAAACAATGAAAAGATCTTGCAGTGATTTGAACAATGATTTTTCCAAGCCGAGGCAGCTCTAAGCAGAGAACATGAGATTCCTGGGAAAGCAGGAGGAATGCACTCCAAGCCTGAACGCAGCAGATGAAATTTGTTGCATCATATAATCTGTTTTTGTGCTTTGTGTTTCAGCTAGACAGGGAGATACCAAGAGAGCATGAGAAAGGCCATTTCTTGAAGATCTCCAGTGCAGATTGGGAGAATCAGTCACACTGCCAGGATCACCAGCAGCTTCATTTACTTTTCTTTTTCATTGCTTTGCTAAAGCCAATCTCCCATGGAGCAAGTGAGGAGGGAGTTTCAGCATATAGATGCCAGTCAGAGAGGAAAAAGGTTAAGATATAACAGCTGAAAGTTGTTAGCTGGAAACACCATTTTTTTACAGATACTGAGAGCACTGTGGTTTTATAAAACCTCCCATTGTATTGCACTAATAAGTCAAGTGTTTGCAGCCCAGCCAGCAAACACACTCTACAGCATCTATTACCAGTGTGTTTATTTACAAAGGCAGCCAGCAAGCCAAAGCCAAACAGAAAAGGAAAGACTGAAATATGGACTGGTTTTAATTTAAAATCCTAGGGCTCGGTTTGTCATTTTCTTTTGTGTTTCACCCTCTCCTCTCTGTTTTTTCTTCAAGGAATGATTATCCAAAGGCAACCAGGCAAAGGACTGTTTCCCTCTAGGTGTCTCTCTCCCCGTTTTTATCCTCAGTTTTTTCTCTCACACACACAGGGACACACACACACACACACACACACACACACTTTTCTCACTCCCAGTCCAACATTACCTCTCCATTACCACAGCAATCTCCCACATCCCAGCCCAGTGCTCCCCCAAACACTTTATAACGTTTATAAAGGGGCTGCACACAGGAGCAGCCCATGCTGTTGCTGTCATGGGAAGAGAAGCCTGCACTGCCAGCAGGGCCCTGCCTGACCAGTGGGGCCATGGGCAGGACACTTTGGATGATGTGATTCCATCAGAGCAGGCACCTGTACTCTTGCTGTCTGTATGGCTTTACAGCTGTTACCACCTGCTTTCAAAATATGGGAGGTGTGGGGCCTGGATTTAATGGATTTGACCAGAAATCCAGAGACATGCACACACAGGCACTGAGCACTCTGCTGTGGTAGTTCAGGGGAAAGCTCTGAAGATCTGCTGCAAGCCTTTCCTCTCTACCTTTGGAGTATTTTGCACCCCAACTGAAAACATGTGAAAGGAGAGGAACAAAAAATCCCTCCAGAGATAAAAATGTGGTCAATGTGTTATATCCCCCTCAGCGGGGGATTGTGTGGGAAGTGGGATGAGGACAGAGGAAAACAAGACAAAAAGAAAAAGTGGGAGCAGTTTTAAATAAAAGGAAAAATTTACATTAAATTATTGCTTTATTTCTGGTTCTATGCAAGTCTCTGATACACTCCACTCTGACCCCTGAGACTCCATGTCTGCCCCCAAACAGCCCCGTAAGGAGGAGAAAGACCTGAAGGGATCCTGCCCGAAAAAGGAGCCTTCTCAAGATTTGGATCTACAGAGGAGTCTCTTAGTTAAAAGAAAATCCTCAGCCAAGGCAAGAAGTGTCCCGTCCCACCACCATTCCCTGTAGATACTCAAGGCTGGAAGGGAAAGGGAAGGAAAAGCTCCAACCCCAGTGTTTTCAGAAGTGTTCTTTCTCCAGATCATGCATGAACAAGGCATCAGGAGGTGGAGCAGACCCTAATAAAAGGGCACAGGGAAGAATTCAACCAAGAGATGAGCACAAGGTAGGAGGAGAGGAGTTGTGGCAAGATGAGAGTTATCCAGCTCTCCCTCACCTCTTCCCCCACAGCCCCTGCCTCATCGGATGCGGAGGTACGAGGGGATGGAGTAATTGAATAGCAAGTAGTCCATTTTGTATAAATTAAAGAGTCTCCTTTGGTAGAAGGGGCTAATGTCCTGGAAGAACTGGGCTGTCATGTCGTCTGTCGTCCTGGTGGTCTTGGACGAAGCCGGGAACTTGACGCTGGCGTCGGCCCCCACCAGCTGCAGGATGTAGTTGGCGTCCTCGGCCAGGGTCTCGTACTTGCCCACCACGTCGTAGTGGATGATGCAGGGGTGGCAGAGCGAGTGCACCCGCTCCCAGTGCTCGTTGAACGGCTCCTCCTGCTGCGTCCGCGGGTCCAGCAGGTAGTAGACGAACTCCTCGAAGCGCACGTCGTCGCCGCGCTCCAGGGCGCGGTCGCTGGGCCGCTGCCGGTGCCGCCGGATGATCTTGGTGCCGTAGCGCTTGTGGAAGGCCGTGTTGTAGCTGAGCGTGAACTTGTTGCGGTAGGCCGAGACCAGGCGCTCGAAGGGCTCCCGCACGAAGACGAACTTGAGGTAGCTGCGCAGGCGGTAGTTGATCTCGGGAACGCTGTACTCGGAGAGGGTGCGCAGGTTGGAGGGCACGTGCGCCTCGTGGGCGGGGATTCCCAGCGGGTCCCGGTACTTGCCCTGCCCCGTCAGGACCATCATCACCCGCTTCCAGTTAGTGCAGGCCACCTTGGGCACGTAGCAGTAGAGCAGCCCGTGCGTGTCGTCCACCACCAAGTGCCGCAGGTCGTCGGGCTGCAGGAGGCGCCGCTTGCGGGTGTAACGGCTGCAGACGTTGCTCAACATCTCCCGTCTCTGCTGGTGAACAGCCTGCAGGGACGACTGCTCAAACTGGGGAGAAAAAACCCGACAGAGACGGTCACCAGCTCGCCCAAGCTGACTGTGGCCTACACACAACGCTTGGCCCACGACTGTCCCCACTGCCTGCCCTTCACTGGGTTGGTCAGTCACCCATGTGGGATTTTGGAGACAGCACTCACTTTGAACACAACTTGATTTCCTGCACGTAATCCTTGGACAGGCTGGCATCAAAAGAAAGGACAAAATGTGATGAGGAGCTGGATGAGGAGAAAAATCAAAGGGGATGAGGGAAGAACAGGCGGTGCAGAGAGGGTCAACAACAGAACATTTTGTTAAAAGCAGACATACACACACTGGGTGTGTGTGCTCCCCCTCACACCAGTGTGGGGGGATGCATGGCACCAGGGACAGAAGGCACAGCCTGTTTGCTGGCACAGGGTCCTGCATACTTCCTGCTGCTATGGGGCATTGCTGCCTCACACTGGCACACACACACATGTGCTTGCTGTGAACACCCAGCCAAGGGCAGAAATGTGGCACACACATTTGGCCGTGCTGGATGGAAAAGGTCTGGATGTCCTGCCAAGGAAAGGCAAATGGAAATGGTCTCTAACGCTGATGATCAAACCCTGGTGAGCAGGAGGGGAGCTGGAGATTAGGTGGGGTAGCAGGTATGATGAAGAGGAACAAAGGGTGAGCAGGTGGCCCCTTCCTGAGGGCTTTGGGTTCCTTCTCCTGAGGGACTTCTTCCACACAGGCCAGTCCAATACCTCAGCTCTGGTCACAGTTTTCTTTGGCCGCAGGGACAAGGAACCAACACATGGTCCTTTAACCCTTCTGACCCTTGCAGCAAGAACTGACAGCTGCTGCACTGGCTTACCAGAAGCCTGGAGTCCCTTAACCCCTGACCCAGCTGAAACCCCCTTGCAGATCTGGGGACATGACATTTCCTGTCATGGCTTTTGTCAAAAATCCCAAAATGTCATTAGAACATCTGGGGAAGGAAACCATTTCCAGGAAGTCAGAAGGGGAAGGTCCCCTCCTCCTCCTCCTGCCCCCTATGTCCCTGTTTTGCTCACAAGGGTTGGGAAATTTCGTGTTCCTCAGTGCTGGGAACGTCCAACAGCCACGCCTGGGAGCGGCAGCACCAACCACCCGCTAAGCCGGGGTGGCCCTGACCCCGCAAGGCTGTGGCCTTAATGCCATGCAGTGACCACCATCTCCCAACATCACGGTGGCTCCCCCTTTGGGGTTGTAAAGACAGTCCTCCCAGTGTCAGAGGGTGCCACAGCAAACAGCCCTGCTGTTGCACAGATGTGGCAACCTCCAGATGAAGGGCAAGGGCAGGCCTTGCTGCCCACGTGGCTGCTGAGAGCTGTCACTGCCCAGGCATGCTAAAGGACACCCTTTACCAGGCTTCAGGTGCTCCCTCACTGCTCCCTGGGGGCTAACGAGGTTTTGAGGGGCAGTTTTAAGGGCTTGTAAAACTCCTAGCAGGAGTTGGGATACTAAGACAAACTTTCAATCCTGTGGATGATCCAGCAGACCTGCCATCTTCAGAGAGACACTAACATCTGGGCAAACAGCTCCTTCTGCAAGGGATGAACCACGCTCAGACCCTTTTGGATGTTATTTCCACAAAAAAAATAACCTTGTCCAGGTCACCTTAGTGACCACTTTCTCCAGGAAGCTGCCTGGGCAGTAATCTGAGGCAGGAACAGGAGAAAGGATCCCATCCTTACTCCTTCCAACTGGGACATGATAAGGGAAAATGCCAAAATGAAGGAAATTCAGGTGAACAGACGCTAACTGCCAGCAAGGTGTAACTCTGACATTGTTGGCTACTAGGCTACAAGGCTACTAGGCTACAAGAAAATACAGCACCTAGGGAGGTGATAACCACAGCTGAAGAAGCATTCTCATGCTGCCTTGCAACACAGCCAAACCTTTCAGTAGAAATTTCTTTTATCTGGAGGCTCCCCGTCAGCTTTTAGAATTGGAAAACCTTTTTTCAAGGGCTTAGAAAAAGAGGCATTTTAATAATGTGATTTTTTCAGGTGTTTTTCCCCTGCACTTGCATAATTCAAAACTATTGGACCAGAGAGACAGACAGACAGACTCTGTCTGCAGGCATGGCAACAAATAAATGTGACTACTTTTCAGCAGCCGCCCACTGGAATAAATGCATGTCTTGCAGTTATTTCAGAGCAAAATTGCTCCCTTCATTTCCTTCTCCTTAAAAGCCAGGGAAATTAAGTATCACTTTTAAGGAAATAACACCACGACATTCCAGCAGCATCAGGGTTTGCTGGCATCATGGCCACGGGAGTCCACATTTGCCATTTTTTAGAGAGGAAACACACTTTGGCTGCTTACAGACACAAGAGCACCAACCCAGGCAGTAACAGAAAGCAACACATCTGACTCTGGCTGCACTGGGCACTGCCCACGGGCAGTGGGGAGGCAGCAGGGATGGCAGCAGGGATGGCAGCCCACTGAGGGGCCACCAGCATTGCCCTCTGCTCTTGTGGGCTGCCACAGATGACAGCCCCATGGACACGGGGAGATGGAGGGAGTGTTTGGTGGCTGGGGCACGTGGCGTGGCACCCGTTGGAGGGTGGTTTCCCACAGGGCTTCCTGCAGGGAAGTTGTGGGTGAAGATCCCTCTGCAAAAGCAAGTGTGGCTGAGTGAGGGGAAAACTGCCTGCCCAGGGGGAAATGCAGCAGAAAGAAACAAACACTTTTTACAGCTCCAACCACAAGTCCTGCTGTGAAGGGCAAGCAGGACATCTTTCCTGATTCCTGCACAGGGAGGGACCCACTAAGCCCACCTGGAGAGGAGTGATTCTTTGCCCAGGCTGTGCCTGGCTGCTCATTTCTCAGCAGGCAGAGCTAGCACAGCTCACAGAGATGGAGAGGCCTGAGATGTTCCAGGATTATAAATCCCCCATGGCTGAGTCCAGCTCTATCTATGTAAACATATATTTGTGCATATACCTATGTGTGTGCATATATATATTTAGCAGCTAACACGGAAACATCTGTCAATTATTAGCTCAGGAAGGGCAGTAATGAAGCTCTTGCCCTGCTATGATGGCCCAGAGTTGGCTTTGAAATGTTCAGATGGCAAAGTCTCCCAGGCTTGCCCGGCTATGGCTCAGCCCACTGGTATTTAAAATGTTTGCCCAAGTATCAGCAAAGGCCATAAATAGTTTTTACCAAGTCACTCCCCCAAGCAGTGTGGTCTTGTGTTTAGACACAGCCAGAGGACCCTGGGGGTGGCTGGACCTGGCACTGTGCCCCACACACCAGAGGAGTGGAAGAAAGGCTCAGCACTCAGTGCTCCACTCGATCTTGGCCCCACCACTTCTCTGTCCCTGTCCCCTTACCTGGTCACTCTCATATAGGGCCTGGAGTGGGCTGCGACCAGCCTTGCCTTGCCAGGTTGATCTCATATCTTCAGAGGCTGAAAAAGGAGTGAGGAAAATCAGAGGGGTTGGAAGGGTCTGCTTCCCTCACCTTCTCTTGAGATGCCCCAGTTGGGATAAGACAACCTCTCCCAAGAAGAGACAAACCCATTTTGCTCTGGAAGTGATGCTCAAATCATGCTCTTCCCTCCCCCTTACTTTGCAACAAAATCTGCAGTTAGGATTCAAAAGGTCCATACCTATTTTTTTAACAATTAAAACACCATAAATAAAGGTAACAATTACAATTTCAAGAGAAACTAGGAAAAATTTGATCCATATGCTTTTGGCAAATGCCAGTTTGTCCAGGCTGTATGTTCGAGGAATGACCCAGAGGAGACAGGACCCTGACCAGCATTGCCACAGCCCTGTGAGGGGTGAGACAGCCTCTGTGCATGCCGGAGATAAGGGGCAGATTCAACACTGGCAGGTCTCTGCTGAGCCCCCACAGGCTCAGAGTTTGCACTCCCAGGCTCAGAGACATGGACAGGAGCACACAAATTGGTCAGGTGCTTTGTCTGACTGGCAAATCAATTGAAGTCCTTATTTGCTATTTGTATTTTTTTTCTTCCCTTCTAAACCAGCAGCATCTCCTCTGGTGTTTGAAGCTGAAGACAGCCACTCAGGCAGTCCTTGCCCCGTCCCTGCCCTGCAGATCAGCTATTTCATTTTGGAGGTCCATTTGCAGCAGCACCACACCCAAGGCTGGATGTGGCCAGCCATAAGTGCTACACCAGAAGCCGAATCAGTGACAGCTGCTCAAGTTCTCAAGCTCATAAATTATTTGGGGATGCAACCACCTTCCAGGCTAGGAAGCATCTGCTTCAGCTGCCTTTCCTCAGCCCCTGAGGTCTGCTCAGGGACCTGTTTCCAGCAGAGTGGGGGCAGAACCATGTGGCCTGGATATCCCAAACCCATGGAGCCAGCCATGGCAGGGGCACAGGCTCTCACTTGCAGCAACACTTTCAAACAGCTCTCCCACCACTCACCCACCCTCTCCTTCTTGGCTCTGACACTCTCCATTGGCAGAGGATGCCACGACAATCTCCACATGACAAGGTCTGTAACCATGGGGGTTGTGCAGCCCTGGAGTTGGCTTCCACAGAAGGAATCACACCATGAGTTTTAAAATGGAGAATTATGTTTTTTTCTGAAGGGGAAGATAGGACACATTGTTCAGGAGACTGTGGCCTGGGAAGCTCTTCCAGTCCTCCAAGTTCCTGGAAAAAGCATCTGCTGCAAGACATTTCTGGCAACATGAAGGTTTCTAACAGAAGCTTTTCTCATGACAGTTTGGGGCTCTGGATCTTTTCATTCACTGACCGTCACCAAACAACCCCAAATTTGTTGTACAAATCCCAGATGGTATCTGTACAACCAAAATAACCAGAAGGGAAAATCCAGATCCTGCGCTCATTTTGACATGCTTGTATTTTGCTTAAATGAAAACTACTCCAAAGTACAAAGTCACCAGGGTCTCAGCTAAACGTTATTCGTTCCTGGAGCTGTAATTAGGAGGAAATGACTGCCTGACCTCACAAGATTTCATCAGCAGCGCCTGTACGCTTGCGCGTCTGTGGGAAATGACACTTCCTGCAGCACTGGATTGATCAAGATGTGACTCAACGAGAAGATACAGTTTCTTCCTCAATCCTCCGTATCAGTTATCCCACAGTGGGGTGAAATAGCATCTGTGCCAGTGGGAGATAAGCAGAAAATCCAACGTACAGTGCTGGGCTGAGATGCTCATCCCGGAGGAGCCCAGTTTCACATTTCCAGGCTCAGCCCTCTGCAAATGACACGGAATGAGATCGACCTTGAAAACTCAACTCACTGCAGCTCACATCTGCAAACAGAGAGCACTAAACCTGATCCCCTTTCCCCCTTGGCTGGGGCTGATAAACTCCTCTTGAATGCAGGACTGTGACCCTGCTGAGCAGCAGACACTGCTCCTATATTTAGTAAAAACAATGTGGAGGCGTTTGTTTTTGCGATTAACACGTGCATCAGCCAGGACCTTTCTCACTGGGACAGAATCAAACCCGGGGTGGTTGAGGCTGACTTAAGGCTGTCAGAAATGCAAATAGCTCGTGCTGGTGGTGCACAGGGCAGCGTGGAAACGTCTCAGGGAAAGGTTTCAGTGCCTGTTGCAGCATCAGGTCATGGCCCCAGAGGAGCACTGGCTTGGCAAGAGGTTCTTTCGGCTCAACAAAAGGCAAATCTGCAGTAAAGACAGGAGGGAGCAGAGGTCAGGCAGGTCACAGACATGCTCTGACCTCTTCAGTCCTCTTTCTTTCAGAGGGACCAACCCAGTCAGTGGCTGCTGCACTTTTCAGGGCTCTTGCCAACAGCCCCAGCAGAAACATTGCAAAATGGATTTCCTGCAGCCCTTCCCCAGCGCAAGATCTGGCAGAGAACCAGGCATCTTCTCTGGATAGCAGCAAACCCCCTGGGATCCCTGCTATGCTCTTGCTGTACAGGGTTCCAGAAAAAAAAGGGGAAAAGAGAAAAAAAAAAANAAAAAAAAAAAAAAAAAAAAAAGTGGAAAAAAAAAAAAAATCCCTGCCTAGGCTGCTCCCGTGCAGCTGGAGGAGGCCGGGAGTGCTGAGCTGGCAGGGGAAGACACCGGCACGGAGCACTCGCTGCATCCTGACAGCCTGTGTGCTCCAAAGGGATGACACCATCCCTGCCCCAGGCACTGCCAAACCCTTCACAGCCAGGCCTGGCCTGGCACCAGGGTTTTGGTTTTTACGTGGCTCCACTGCAGGAAGTCTCCACTCAGAAACTGTCTGCTCGCACTGCACACGGCATCCTGAGGACAAAAGCAGCCGGGATCCCGGCTGGGCCATGGTGGTGACTTTGGGAGCCGGGGTTAAGCCCCGTGGCAGATGCAGGTGTGGCCCTGCACAGCTCCATGAGGCACCACTGCCTGAGGAGGACAGCACCCGCTGTGTCCCATGGGATGGAGTGTCCATTCTCCATAAGGCTGGGTCACAGCAGGTGTGTGCACAGAGACAAGTCCAGGCTGTCTGCGCCCAAAGCATCCCCAAAACATCTGGGATCACCTGGCCATCACAGTGGTAGGCAGGGCTACCTGCAGGGCTGCTGCAACCTGCTTGAGCCAGCAGCAGGTTGGAGACTGATTTAATGGAGTCCACCCCACTAAGAGCAGCCTTTGATGCTCAACACAGCCCTGCCCCATGACCTCAAGCTGTGGCCACCCCCCTGTTCATCAGCACCTCCAGCATCACTGCTCACCCACTGCTGCCCCAGTCCTCCCTGTTGCCAGATGCTGGCTGGAATTTACACATCCCTCCTACTCCACTCATTCAAGCTGAGAGCAAGTTAAGCATCCCATTCCCTGTACCGCTGGTTTACCAATCTTTGGAAGGCCCCTGGGACTCCCAAAAAGTTTGGGAAGGCCAAAGAATACTGAAATAAGTAACAGTGTCAAGGAGGGAGTATCATGTGAGTGAATTAATGGTTTGTGTTGCATTTTGGCACCATGGCCCTGAGTAAAGCAGGATATTGCATCATGGAGGAGCTGCCAAGATCTTCGCATCTTGGTTTTCCTCCTGACTTTATAGCTTGTTACTGAGGTTCCCAGATTCCACCACATGCAGTGGTAATCCTTGGAAATTTAGCATTGCCACAATTGCATCTGAAAGCAGGGACATCACTTAGCCAAGGCATATCAACTTTCTAAAGCGGAAAAACCATCAACCCTTGGCAACTGCAAGATCGCTGTATTTGGGTGAGAACTATCAACACAGTGCATGTCCACGATCCAAATCTGAAGTGTTTTTCACTGACACAGGCAGAGGGAAGTATCACATTTGTCCTCTGGAATTTCAAACGATGAGGCAAGGGAACAGGAGTGATGTGGAGCAGGAGACCAAAACCGCTGTGCTAAGGCAGAGACACTGACCAGAAATCGCTGAATAAGACGAGCCTGAAAAGGAAGCTCAGGCACATTTTTTAGTCTCCTGTACTACAAGGGCTTTCAGACTTTCTGTTGGAGCTCAAAAAGATATCACACTTCCTCCTTTCTTTCCTCCTGTACCCCAGATTTCAGTGCTGTACCATCACAGCTGAAGCTACTCTCTTTCAGTGTGACATCAACACCGCAGCAGGATCTGGGGCTTCAATGTCTTGCCAGTTGTCCTTGGAAAAGGGAATAGATTTTAAAGCTGTGAATATTTAGGTGTACTAGCTGATTGCAAAGACAGCCAGACGTGTGAGGTGAGGGAAAGACTGGATCATGCCTATTCCAGACTTCTGGAAGCAGCAGTGAAAGAATATGCTGTTTTGGCTGCAGAGACCCTTAAAAAGGGAGGGAGGGAGGTTCTCTGCAACCACAACAGCAAATCCAGTGCGTGAATTGAAGAGTTTGGCTTGGAGACAGGATTCAGGCAGCAACAAGCCTGCTAGGCTGACATCAGCATTACCCAGGCTTCAGAAAACAGTCTGAAGCAAAGAAAGCAATTAAAAGACGTGGGTGCAACTGGATAATAAATAACTTAGAATGAAAATCAACATTGCACTTACCAGACACAGCTCATACCCATGCAAACTTGTCTGTAAATAAAATAAGCTGTTTCTGTGGATCTAGCCTACATGGCAGATCCTCACCCAGATACAAACAGTGCATGAGAGACAACACTCCACAGGAAACAAGGACTTCAGTCAGAGAGGATGAAGTTTAGAAGGTGAACTGTAAAGGTCATGAGCAGCAAGAAAGCAGGTGGCACTTAAATGAAAAATACTGGGCAGAGAGCAGATTTCTAGAAAAATACCTCCCAGATCAGCTTTGGGATTAATACTTTGAGAAGGAGTTGACATAAAAACAGAAAGATACTGATGTTGGACAAAGACTTGAGAAAGGCTGCCATGGCAGGGAAAGACAAACACCAACAGGGAAACTGAAGTTCATCCTGGATGAGGGGAGTGGAAATTTAATAGGATTTAATTTCACAATGTTGGAATTCAGCAGTTTCTGCTACTTTGCTGCTGGAAGTGGCAAGAGGTCCCAGATGCATTAGTTCTGGGCCATCAGCTGCCAGTGTGACAGTCATAAAAAAAGGCAAATGAAGCCCTGAAACAAATCAAGTGAGGTATTTGCCATCACAGCAAAAAAACCAGCACCAGCCATATGCTATTTTCCATAGCATTGGTTACCCTCACCTGCTGCACTGACAGCTCTGCTCTCCTGGGACCAAGGCAGACCCAGAGCTGCTGAGAAGGGCTGCCAGGTGACCGGGTGATCCCAGGACTCGCTGTGCCATGGGAGGCTGCACGGGATGGATGTGTGTGTGTGAGCTGAGCTGGGATGTGACCACCCCTTGGGAACAGGCCAGCAGAGAGGGAGGGCAGGTGTTTCACATGCAGGACATCTTCAAGCCCACTTGCTCAGGGAGGAAGAGGTTTCAGACTTCAGGCTGGACCCTGGGGCCACAAGAAGCCAAAAACTCCACATGTGGTCTCCAATATAAAACACTGGAGAGGGTTAACACCTGGAGGAGGTTCAGTGGTCTCCAGCCAAGGGAAGTGAAGAGACAGCACATGTACTTGCACATGAGCAGGCACCCCAGAGGCCCTGAGGAGCTAATCCTGACCCCACCACTGCCTCCCCGCTGCCGTCTCACGGCCCCAGCTTTGCTTCCTGTTGTGTCTGTGCAAAACCTAAAAAAAGAGAAGAAAACAATTGCGGTGCCTGAAATGATCAGTGTAAATTACAGCCTGCAAATGCCAGCAGGGCAGTGGGAGAGGTGCTTCTTTGTTCTGTAGGAAGAGCCAGTTCTCAGGGCAGACCCTCTTGGAAGAGAATTCTCTCTCTCACACCAAAGGAAAAGTTCTGAAATTGGAGGTGATGTTTTTGATGGACTCTGACTTGAACAAAGGAAAGAGGACTGGTGACAAGAGCTGTCTGCTTGGCACACATGGCATGTGTGCAGCTGAACTGCATGCATGAGAGAAGGAGGGAACAGTACAGTGGGAAACAACTGTATTACCAGGAGGGTAAACAATGCCCAGAGCTCTATGGTCTACAGGGATTAGCACTTGGTTTAAGTCAGTCACTGGAAGAGCCAGAAATTAGGACCCGGATCTTCATGGGCACAGCAATGAGCTTCTCCAGATCTTTGTGACTCCTCTCCAGGACCTGCCAGGGGCAATGAGTGAGTGCTTCAGCCTCAGCACTGACAACTCACTCGCCCCTGACCACAAAGATGCTGCTCCACAAAGACAGGCTCCTCACTACTGAAATAATAACACCCAAGAGATACAGAGAAGGACCCTGCCATAAAATTTCTGAGAGGATATTGTGACTGTGCTAGTCAAAGCCAAACCCTAACTGCAGCCACTGGCTGCTAAATCTGTCCAATTTTCGATTTTAACATCCAAGCAGGACAAAAATANAAAAAAAAAAAGAAAAAAAAAAGAAAATAGAGCTTGGCAGCAGCAGTGATGGATCTAGACAGTTCTTGCAGTCTGAGCTCAGTTTTCCCTCCTGGTTTGATAGCAAAGACTGAGACATGCAGTTAGATGCACAGACTGCATGAGGATGGTCCAGGACACAGAGGCCAAGAAATCCCGCAGGGAAACACCAATTGAACCCCTGGGCAGTGTTCAGTGGTTCAGTGAAGAGCCCTGCATGGAAGGATCAGAGCTATTGGGTCAAACAGTGTTGTCTGCAGAAAGCAGTTTAATTGAAGGAAGCTCTGGCTTTTATGCTTGGACTCCTACTGCTGGAGAACACATTTCCTTAATTTTTGCCTAAGGACAAAGGCTGATTGTTGTTTGTTGTTTTGGTTTTAAATACAGATATTTTTCAAAACTATGATGATGTGAGAATCCAACATCAGAATCCCACAGAGAACTCCAGACTCACTTACTGCCTTAATGTTGTGGAAGGCAGTGACCTCTCTTTGATGGACAAGATGACCAAATAAGTGAGCATTTTCTTTCTCACATCATATTCTTGGCTGTGAAGAACTGTGTGGAAATCCTGGTGATCACAGAGCTAAGGGAGGACCTTTGGGAATTATTCCTATTTTAATTCTTACTGAAAGGTTTTGATTTGGGAATGGGAATTTTTTGGCTCTGAAAGCAAATCAAATTTTTGGCTTCAAAGAGGCAATCAAATCTCCTTAGAGTCTTGTGATTGCTCATTTTTACTGCATCTAGAAAGTGAAGGATATAGACAACAGAAGCTTAATTAAAAAGCTTAGGAAAAGAAATCTAATAGACCCACATGACTGATCTGCATAAATGCATCCTTAATCATTGTGAGTTCAGACACGACCACCTCTGCTGGGGAGCTGCAAGTGTAAGGAGGTGTCAGTGCCTGGGCTCATCCCGGTGTCTGCACCCAGAACACTCAGAGGGAGTGGGCACATCCATGCCCCATTCTGGCAGGTAACTGGCAGCAGAGCACATACACAGGAAAGAATTCTGGGGAGAGAGAACATGTCACAGCAATACTCAGACAAGCACAAGCAATGGCAAAAAGCAACCAGCCCTGTGGAGAACAACCAGAAGAGATGATTTCTGGTCTTTTCCCTGGGTCTCTCCCGGGCACAGCGCCGCTCCCCAAGAAGAGGAGAGCTCAGATACCAACCCATGACAGCCTGCACCTTGCACAGCTTCCACGTGGCAGGGAACAGATCCCTGTGGAGCAAACACTGTACTTGACCTCTTTGGGTCATCCTAGGGCTGTGCCAGTGAGTGTGAGCAGCAGCCATGGAGGGGAGAGGGCATCAACTCACAAACTCTGTAACTCCAATAGTTACAATACAAACACGCATTTCTTGCTCCAGGCCAACATCCTCCATAGCTCAGGAAATGCCCCTGTGGCCCTTCCCACCACTGCTTCTCTTTTCATGGTGCTTTTCTCCCCAGTTATGCCTTGTTCAGCCTGTTCTGCCTCACGACAATGGCCTGTTGCAGAGGCTCAGCACTGACACAGGTAACAGGTTGCCACCTAACACAGACCCATGTGGTGTGGACACAGGCAGACTCACCACTGGCCTCTTCCAGTGTTTTCCTTGCTGATGAACAAGCCAGCAATGCATAACCCAAGTAATTCCTGACAGCCTGCTCTTGGCTCTGTGGGCCAAGCCTTGGGAAGGGCTGGCTGCTCTGCATGTCTCTCTGCTGAGCTACAGGCGGTGGAGAGTCTGTCGGAGACGTCTGTCTCAGCTCACTTGCTAGGGAGTGGGAATAATCCTCCATCAGACCTTCCCCTGCCAGCTCCACTCCTGCTCCCTACAGCAGACTGACAACCTGTAGCATCCTGGGGAGCAGCAGAACCTTCCCCATGCTTGCTCCAGAGCATTTTCAGACATTAGAGCACAGCCAAGGGCCAGGATGGCTGTACCCCTGCAAGGGTCCTGGAGCAGGTCCTTCCCAGATAACCCAGCCAGGCTAATGCAGCCTATCAGAAGGGCAGGACTTTGTGATTCTGATCACAGGCAGGGACATCCCTGTGCCCTGCAAAGCCATCCCGTGATTCAGTGGCATTCCTCCATGCCACCAGTTGAGCCACAACCCTCAGGCACTGGCACCAGGAAGCTCAGCTGTCCCTCTGAAACCAGTGGGTGTCTTTCACCAGTGCTGCACCCTAACTCTCAGGCTCAGAAACTGCCTCAAGTAGCGTGGTTTTGGGCCATACAATTCCATTTTGAAGCAAAGCCAGTGCCTGGATGTTGTCAGCCCGGTTATCCCCATGGCAAAGGGGCTCCATTTGGTGCCTCCTGACTTAATGATATTTAATTTAGCAGAAATTAAACCAAGTGACTTGAACTTGGCTGGATCAGACAGAACTGAGTCCCAGCAACACAGGGATGCTTGAAAGCTTAGCTCAGGCTTTTTTTTTCCCAGAGCTGCACAATTTCTCCCATCCCCCCTAGTCCTCTTGAAACAGCCAAACCAAGTAATTAAACCCCCCTGTCTCCCTTACCTCCCAGCACTTGGAAATGGAGATACATTGGGAGGAGGTTACCCACAACGCTAAGGGAAAAGCCACAAGGAAAGCAGCTCAGGGCAAACCTGAGCAGGGCAAGACAGGACATGCACACGAGTAGGTTTACACAGAGAACAGCCCACGTACAATGAGCTGCAGCAGGGGATGACAAATCTTCTCTCCCATCAGCCCAGATGGGTGAACCTGTATGTGTTTGCATATGGGAGAGGGTGGTTTTGCATCTCCACAGGCACTGGGGTCACACAGAAGTGATGTTTTAGCCACAGTGATAAAGTACCATTTCAGGGCAAGATGAGGGGTAGGGTGCAGAAGAGTGATGAAGGCTGCACAATAGTCCATCATCTTCCTCTTCTCCAGTACTTGGCTATAATACATCCCATTTCTGTGGATCCTATCAGTCTCTATCACACAGACCTTCCTCCCCTGAAATCTCCCCTTTTTGCACAAATGACTCTCTTGTTTTCCTGGGAAGCTACTTAAGGCCAACTCCAAGCAGTCACAGATGGCTTCTGAAGGGTGATGGGGCACCCCATCCCCAGGACCCATTTTCATCCCATGTCTGTGCTGCTGAAGCACTCCAGTACCCCCTTCCCAGCCACAACCCTCAGACAAGGCTCCACAGGCACTGATCTGAGGTGACACAGCTCACCTCTGAGGAGGCACAGTGGTGCAAACCTCTTAGCCAAGAGGGAAAGGAGCATTTTCCAAACTCCTTCCACCAAATGCATATGCTCCACAGCTACCATCCCCTGGGACAAACCTTTATGCAGCATTTTCTTCCCCAAACCACACAGTTCCTACACACACACAGATGTGAAGGTATTGGGGGCCCCTGGACCTCACATAACCAGGTCTACGTAGGCACAATATCCAGGATTTCCTCCTTTGGGAAGGAGATGAAAGGAGGTGTCACCCCCGAAAATTAATACTCTTGTTTTCAGCAATCACCCCCTTGCAGCTCCTCCAGAGTGCCAGGGCTGTGTGGCACAACTGGGTGGTAATGGCAGCCAGGCTCCCTGGCACTGACAACAGCCCTCCTCCAGCCAAGAAACACACTCCAAAGGGGGGACAATGAGTCAATGTTTTACATGGGATAACTCGCAGGACTGCACTGCCTTTAACAGGAAAAGTCCTTCACTCCTCCAGGGATGTGTGGCCTGCCGGCTGGAAGGCAGCAGTCCACGGGCAAGAGAGGGACAAGGGGTGTGCTGCCTTCAGGAAATGTTAGTGAGGGCGTGGAAGAAGGTTCTAAGCTCTTCTCTCTGGAAAGTGATGGATGGGAAGAGCCACGCAGACAGATGAGTACATGTCCTGCTCTCATTCCAGCCAGACAGGGAACAGCCAGGCCTGCCAGAAGCAGCAGTGGTTGTGGTGAATGTCTGGGGTGGAAATACACAGCCTCAGGGAACTGAAGTGGGATCAGAAATCCAAGCACACCTGCCTCCACTTGCGCCCAAGATCCCTGATATCTGTGCACAGTCATCTGCAGGCAGCACCCCTGTAAATGGAGCTCATGGGACTGGAGTGCCTCTAGCATGCTGCACTGGGGATGGAGAGCCAGCAGAGCTGCATCACCTCTTTGTCTGATATTGGGGGACTTGTCCCACCCACACAGTGCAAATTACTGACAGTGCAGACTCTCACACAGAAATCTGAGGACAACACAGAAGCCCCAGGCACATTAAATGCACTCACATGGTTTCCAGCCTGCAAGAGGCAGGGGGATGGTCCCTACTTCCTCAGTCTGGGGTGGCAGTGACCCGTGCTCATGACTGTCACCTACCCACAACCATTTCCACGCTCAGTGACTCATGTCAGATGCAATAAAACCACAGACAGCAAACATGGCGCAAGGGCCAGCAGCATAAGGTGCCACTGGCACAAGTGCCACCAGACTTCAGGTTTCTCCATCTGGATGCAGTTCAAGACAGACTTTTATTGGAAAATGCCTCAGCCCGGCCTCTCAAGCACTGTGGCAACCTTTGTGGGGCAGGCAATGCCCCTGTGCCAGGAGCAGCAGACGCCTCCTGAGCGGGTGGTGTGACAGGCAGCAGCCCCACAGCTGACCTGACCCCCTTCCCAGACATGGGCTGTCCCCCTTGCCACCAAATCTTCTCTTTTAGTTTGAACATGTCCCAGTTTGAACATGTTCCTTACCAGGAGTCACACCTGAAGAGAGCCTTCTGACAGGTCACGCATGGGGCTGGCACTGCCATCACCACAGAAACGTGACAACTCGACCTTGTTTCACATCACCGCTCCTTCCTCCACTGAAAGGATCCAGGAACTGCCTCTCCAAGGGGCAATTTCTCCATTCCCACTCCCCAGGATCTGCTGGGCCTTTGGCACAGTTCATGGCTGGAAACAGGACGCTGGGTGGCTGGGTGAGATCAGCCCCTGCTGCACCGCAGCCTGCGTGTCCCACTCAGCACCACGTGGATGTGGGCCGGGAGGGAGGGAGGGAGGCAGCGGTCCAATGTTCAGAGCTATTTGGGTTCTTCTCCAAACCACTAAAAAAGAGGGAACTCTGCTGAAAGTGCTCCAAAGAAACACAGCAAGCACTGCTGCCAGTGTAATCTCCACTGTCCATTTCTATTAATGCTCCTACAGGTTTAGCAGAAATTGGAACGCTTGGAGCTGACTCTTCACCGTCCAAGGCATGCAGGAACTCCCAGACGAGCAGAGCCAGTGTGACCCTGTGTGCAGCCCCCACCAGCGCCCTTTGGAGAGGCACTTCCCAGCAGGCTGCTGGAGCACTTGCCTGGCAAAAGAGACAATGCACTTGTGTGTGTTTTGCTCCTCGTGCCTGGCTGACAAACCCAGCCCGCAGAGCTTCGCATTTGCAGTGCACACTCAGCACTCTGCAGCTAACCCGGGCTGAGGGGCGATCCAGCGCTGAGGGGTTTGCAGCCAGCTCTGCCTCTTTGCCTTCCATCTGCTGTGCACAAAGCCCAGGCAGCAGCCACAGAGGTGGCTGAGAGGTTTGAGGGGGTGTCGTCAGATGGATGTTTTTTTAAGCTGCTACAAAAAGAACATTAAACTCCTGACGTGAGATGGGGTCAGAACATCCTGCACTAGTTTAAGATTTCTACTGCATGTCACACTCATTGGGCAGGAAAATAATCATCTTTCTGACTTTACTTTTTTGCCTTTTCTTTTTTTTCTATTTTTTTTTTTATTTTTCCCCTAACAGGAGGCTGCTCAGCTTTTAACTGCCTGGAAGAGACCTCTGAAATCTGAAATCCCGGGTCTGTCCAGGCTTCAGCCAGATGCCTGCTGTTTAGGGAGTGCTGGCTGTACCCAAGCCAGTGCAGGGACTGGCTGCCACTGGTTCCAGAAGTGACTGTGATTCAGAGATCTGGCTTCTGGGTATGCTTTAAAACCACTTGTGCATTACTCTTGATGTTCAAGATCCTGGAAGGTTTACTTCGGAAGAAGTTATTGCGACTGCCATTAGGAAGATATTAAAATTACATAAAGAACCTCCTTGCTTTCTCTAAAGCTTCATGAAAGCTCTTTCCTCTTTTGGCTCACGCTTTCTTGCACAGCTTACTTTGCCTTTATGTTTCTAAAGATAATTCTTCTTCATTTGTCACCGATGACACCTCTTGGACTATGGCAGTGCCACCAGACATACCCAGGCTCAGGGGCTGGCACAGCTGGGCCTTGGCTGCGTGGCTCCCTCCCTCCTCCCCAGAGGTGGGGATGGCTCAGGCTCTGTTTTTCAAGGAAGGCCTTCTTATTCCCATTTAGTCAAGTCGAGTCAAGGATCAGCCAGGGAAACTCTAATCAAGTGATGGAAAATGGTGACAGTTATAGGATTAGCTCCCAATAAATCATGCAGAAAGGGAAAGAAGGAATCCAGCTGCTTCGAGGAGCTTGCCAAATGCCCCAGCATCGTCTGTGGGGATCATATTAGGAACAGAGCCAATGGCAGCTGGTCTGGACACTCTGCCCCATTCACTGCAGGAGTTCTTCCTAAACCTTCATGTCTCCTCAGCAGCAGGAGGCTCTGGTCACCTGGTACCAGCCTGAGGCAGAGGCCAGGAAGGTTTAATAGAAAGATCACAGGCATTTTAGCTGGAGGGATGTATTTTGCTAGGGCAGTGTCCCTAGGTCTCTACTGTCACAAGGACTGCAATTAGGATCTTTATAGGAAACAGAAAATTAACAATATCCAGCAGCAACATGGCCTCTGTGAGCAAATAAAGTATTTGTTGTTAAGTACCATGCAATCTTCTGTTTCCAAATGGTTAATTCCTCCTTTAAGCCAAGTTAGAAGCTTTCCAAGAGCAATTTCTCTTCCCCATTACGCCTGTCATTCTCCTGGCCCCAGTTGCCTGCTTGCATTTATAATACAAGCCTGAACTGCCAGCATTTCCATTCCTTGTCAATAAACTCCTCCTTTGCAGCCTGCTGCCTGGAGGAACTGCAGAAGAAGGGCTTGCACTGGCAGTGCCAAGGCAGGGATGGACAGGGGCTGATTTTCCCTGAGCAAGGCTGCACCAGAGATGCACCTCTCCCTAAAACCTCAGTGGTGTGGTGTCTGTACCCCTGCAGGCCCCCATCTCTGGGCAGGCTCAGGCAGCCCACAGCTGCTCACACAGCACCACGGAGCTGCCAAGCCAGGAGACCATCTGCACCAGCCTGCTGCCTCCTGCCCAGCTGCTGAGGCCACGGCAGGCCAGCGTGCAGGGGACCAGGCTGGGCTTGCTCAAAACCTGCCCATACTCAGGTCTGGTTTGGGCAGATGCTGTTTGTGCCCTCTGCACACAGGCCACCTGCACAGGTACAACAAAGGGGAGTCTCTCTAATGTCAGATGGCACAACTTGCCAGCTGAATATGTTTCAAGCCATCTTCTCAGCTCTGTGCATCTGGGACTGATTGAAAGCCTCAACAAGCTGATCTGAGAGAAAATGCACACTCAGCAAACTCTTCCCAGTGCAGCATCTTGCACGCAGCCATCCCTCCCTGGCTTTGCTTCATGGCTCTCATCCCTCTGCTCTGCTATGTCCTGCCTCTCTAAAGGTCATTAGCTGGTGAGACTCCCTGTCACAAGATACACAAGAGGCTTTACAAAGAGTTGAAGAGATGCATGAGCTTGCAGAGGAGGAGAGGAGTGAATTACAGCCTGCTGGAGACTAGGGAGAACCATCTCTGAGAACCATCTCTAGCACATACAGTCCCACCACATGGCCCCTGGTGCTGCATTCTGCTGTATTTAGTAATGACCACAGCCTGAGGCCACCAAAGAGCCCTGTCTCCCCAGCCAGCATGCCCAGCAGAGGACACAAACACCTCCAGTGCCACTGCAGCTCTGGGGCACAACAGGTCCAGCATCACTGGTAGCTGCTTGTCTGAGTGGCTGTTGGATTTATCCCTTCCTGAGAGTGGCTGTTGGCTCTGGGGACATTCCCTTCCTTTTCACAGGGAATGAGGAAGCTCTGATGGGGACCTCAGGAAGAAGGGAACTGGGAGGCTTGTGTCTACACCACCCAGCAGCAGCTGTGGGCTACTGATGCAAAACTGCACCAGCATCAATTCAGCCTTGTTTGGGTCTCACAGTGCCTGTGTCTGCTGACTCTATTAAGCTAAAGGGAAATCAATTTCCCTGATACTGCCAGGAGTAAACTTGGAAGAGACCCAGCTGTGAATATGCTGCTCCTGCACCCTTGCCAAAAGGAAGGGCCTGGCTCTGTAGATATGTGCAGGACTGAACTCGCTGCCTTCTCCTGCCATGGGAAAATCTGCCTGTGCAGAGACACTCCCGTGGCAGGCCGAGCCACACTCTGGCAGGGCAACACAGTACAAATGGGGGTGGGGAGCTGCTCAGGGGCTGCTGACCTCCAACTATTTTAGTTTGTGCTGATTTCTCAGGTCCCTGCTTCGAAGAAAGCCCTCTAGAACAGGCAAGGCAGCCCCAGAGACACCCACACTGGGCAGCTCCAAACAAACATCACCTTTGAACCTCATGTCGATATTACCCATCTTCCTGCGAGGTCAATGAAGCAACATCTGGCCAGAGAGCAAGCTTGGGTTGGCTTCCACATTAGCAATGACACTGCAAACTCCTAGAGAGAGCACTGCAAGGGATGGCTCAGACCTGCTGCTGCTCTCTCCCTGGAAGAGCTGGGAAAGCAGCCAGCAGATGGAGGGCTATAAATCAAGTGTCACTTACACGGAGAAGAAAGAGCTGTGAGCATGTAGTGACTGGAGGCCAGGACTCATGGCCTCAGCATCCCCCCACATCACAGGTGACAAGCTGATGGGAAGGGACCTATGGGCCCTGTGCACTGCTGTGAAGATCCAGAACATCTAATAGCACATCTCCTTGCACAAGTACCATGGGTAGAGACGCCATCACCTGCCCATCTGCCATGACCAGGCTAGAGGCTTCCTCATCCGTCACTCGAGCCACTGCAGAGGCAGCAACACCTTCAGAGACACTCTTTGGGGAGAAAACAGCTTCAAGTCCAGTTGGAAGCTGCTCTGAGGGAGTCTATGAAAATTAAGTCCAATTTGGAAAAAAGCTGGGTGTCACCAGAATCAGGTGCTTCTGCAGCACAGCAGGTCTCAGCACCTGTGTTCAGCACGGTTTGTGTACACGGCCATGAAACAGCCTCACCCGAGCACAGCACCACACACAAACCCAGGGCACTGTGGTTTGCAGCACCTCACAGCAGCTGCCAGAACAGCTCCACAGTGTGACACCACCCCGAGGGTTCAGTGACCAGGGATGCAGCACTGCTGGGAGCACTGAGCACCTTTGCCGTTCCTGCTCCAATGTATCAGGGATCACCGGTAAGGTGAAGGGGAGGTAGGACATGCCAACAGACAGGGAGGCAAGCAGGGCTCCAAGGAGCCAGGCCAGGGCTGTCTGCAGGGCTGGGGATAGCTGGTGCTTAACCAGGACTCCAAAGAGCCAGGGCAGGGCTGTCTGCAGGGCTGGGGATGGCTGGTGCTTGGGGAGCCCTGCTGTGGGTCAGGAAGCTCTCATCACAGCACAGGGGAGGACCTGAGGTGACATGGGACAGCACGTTCAACTGGGACAAGAAAAATCCGCAGATACTGAATCCATCCACCCTCACACACTCAAAACCAGGTTCTCAACCACTTCCAGCACTGAACGGTGATTCTCCTCTCAGCACGGAGCTGCCAGAGGATGTGGGTTACGTGGCCAGCCTTTCCTGCACTGGTAGACAGCGATGAGCCACCTCAGCTGAGGGTGTAGCTGCTGAAACCACGGGTGGTGGAGCTTCTACAGTCCTACCCAGAGAGGAGAAACCTCGCTTTCTTCTCCCAGGAAAGACCAACTCCAAGCCCTTCCCAGCCAAATTCCCATCACTCCGCCTGCCCATAAATTTAGAACTATTTATTTAGTCTAAGCTCATCCAGATTTTAAGAGCTCAGGGGCACTATGGGGAAAACAGGAGCAGGCAGAGCAGCCAGCCTGTTCCTCCAACAGGCTGCAGGAATTCCCCACTGGCTGCTTCAAGGCTGGACACCTCCATGCCCTGAAGCTGAACATATTCACTGCCAAGCCGGGAAGCTAAAGGGAGTGGACTTGTGCAAGGATCTCTGAAGGAAGGATCACCAAGTCTAGAAACAAAATTGAGGCAGATCTTTGCCTCTGAGACTTCAAAACGTGGGGGGTGGAAAAGGTTACAAGGCAGGGACCTTCAAAAAGCCTACAGACCCCAGACATCCCAGTAAGGGCTGCTGCAAAGGGTCTGGGAAAAAATGAAACTTGCTCAATAGCATTCAAAAGAAATGCTGGAAGAGAGCTCAGCTTCTCTCCCACCTGCCCTCTCCCTGTCCACCAGAAGCCACCATAAAGACGTCCCCACATCAACAAGCTGGCAGGTCAGAAGGGCAGCACCAGGTCCAAGATGGAGCTCCCACGGCATGACTGTGTCCCTGATCCCACGTGGTGCCCTCACACAGCCTCTCAGCAGCTTTTCAGACTGAAAATCCACATTGTAGGCAGCTGCCCAGGGTAAGTCACAGCAATGTGTGGGGCTGGTGCAGAGACCAATTTGCCAGTGGCAGGGGAGCGTGTGTGCACAGGGCAGCGTGTGTGTGTGTGCTTTTTGCAACCACTGCCCTGTCTGAGGGGCTCAGACTGAAAACACACTCAGGGCACTACTGAGCTCTGACAGATTCAGCCCACCAGGAGGGGAGCAGAGATTTGTGGCTGTGAAGTGGTGGGGTGACAGTTCAGGGTGTCGGCCACTGAAGGTTCCCCTGGCTGCTGGGTGTCCTGGGCTTGCTCAGCTCCATGCAGAGGGGAACTGGCACTGGTGGCTGCTGGAACCACCCGTGCTGCCTCCTGCAGAGACTGCAGAGGGCCCAGTGCCTGGCTGGCACTGCTGCAGCCCCTGTTTGCTGAGCTGAGCCAGCACACCACAGCTCCTGACAGCATGAGCCTTGCAGTGGCAGTGTTGGTATCATTTGTGTACAGGATCCAAGTCACACAGAGCCATTTCTCACATCGTGTCCTCTGGCTCCCCTTCCCTTCCCCATCCCCATTAGGGACACACTGGGTGTCCCTCAGAGCATCATGCTCTCCTTCCAACACAATGAATGAAGCATCACCTCTGCTCCCCAGCTCATTAAACCGTAAGAGAAACAAAGCAAAGCCCCACAGCCCAGTGCTATCCCCTACACTGGTGATCTCTTGTGAAGGCTTTACCCAAGCAGTGGCCACCCAGCTCCTGGGGATACAGAGAAACTCTTTCTCCTCACCTTTGCCCACGTAGGCCTTTGAGTCAGAGTGAAGTTTTGGCTTCCCAGTAGACACCACAGGCAATTAGGAAATGGAGAACAGAGCAAGAAGAGACATTTGGGGGTTGAACCCTGTTTATCAGAGCTCTACAACTGACTTGAATGGGTAATTTACTAGAATGACATGGGGTACAAACATGCAACAGCAAAAACTGGCATAGCCAGAATAAATCACAACAGCCAGCCACGAAGCAAAGATCCCAGCATCTGGAAATGAGCATCCAGGATGTGGGACAACCTCACAGGACAGCAGTGTGTACAGGGGGCTTTTAGCAGTATCTCCCACCATCCAGCCTTGCCGGGAGGATTTTATTGACAAGGGGGGGGAGTTCCATTTGAAGAAGGGAAAAATGAAAAGATCTGTGTGAATCAGTGGGGAAATTGCAGAGAGCTTGTGGTTGAATACAGACCTGTCCCACAGCTGCCAATCCAGACAGGAGACAGAGACAGGGTGTCCCAGTTTACAGCACTGCAAGTTCTGCAGGTACAGGCACATGTATGGGAGAGAGCAGACTGATCTAAACTGGGCAGCAGAGGCTGAGAATGTGGGGTTCAACTCCCCACTGACATCAGTCACGACCCTCCATCCATCATGAATTTTACTGGTGGAAAAAAGTACCTCCAGCTCCTAGGGTAGGTCCATTTGTCCCTGTTCTCACTCTCAGTGCAAACTGTGCCGTGCAGGCAGGACCAAGGCACAGTGGTGTTAAACCCAGGCCTTTCAGGCCACCAGAGCTACTCAGTGAGATGTTTCCCCCTTGTCAGACTGCTAGTCGTCCTTAACTGCCTTTGAACAAGGAAAGTTTTGGGCTTTTGCCCAGCTGTGCCTCAAAGTGAAACATCCCCCTCTGGCCCCTCAGAAGTATTTAGGGAGTTAAGCTCTCCTTTGGGTACTCAGCTCCAAAGGGCAGTACTGGGAGTTAAGTGCCTAATGCCTTTGTAGTTTCTTGGCTTCTGATAGAGTCCTGGGAAAGACAGCTGTGTTTGCACTGGAATTAAGATGGAGGTTTTGTCATGTTCTCCATTCAGATGCTTGCGGGAACCAAGGAATAAACCCAGCACATAACAAACCCCAACACCCTCAGGAGAGCCCTGGCTGCTGCACAGGCACTCATCTCCCAGCCTTGGACCTCACCGACCTGCACCAACACAGGCAAAACTCCTACTGGTGCTGTTCTTGTGGAGTTCTTATTGCAGGACTTTTGTGCGTGGGGACGAAATGCAGGTGCATCGTGCTGCCAGAGGGAAACAGCCAGGCTGAGATGCCAGAGGAATGTGGGGCCAGGAGGGGCTGGATGCAGCCAGCAGAGCCACCGGGACACGAATTCCTCCTGCAGGGACAGAGTTAAGTCCGGGAGTGCTAGGCCCACTCCCTTCCCCTCCGAAACCTCTTGCATGTACCAGGGATTCTCAGGAAACTGTATAAAGCCAAGAAGGACTAGAGAAGGCATTCCTGGCCCTCAGGAGCAGATGGGCTTCATTACTGCCCTGCTCTCAGCACCGGACCAGGTGGACTTTCCTACCCTGACAGGTCACGGACGGAGCACTTCATACCTTTTCCAAACACGGCAGACCCGAGGGCTTCAGCCTGCCTTTGCCAACATCTTGGCTGACAATTGCTGCTCTACTTCCAGTACTGACTGGCTCCTCAAAAGGAAGGGGCTGCATCCTGGGCATCACCATACTATGACTGCGTAAATGAGCTGGGCAAAACTGCCCCATGAGAAATGAAACAAAAGAAAATGAGGAGAAGAGAGGAGAGAATGAGGAGAGAATGAGGAGAGAATGAGGAGAGGAGAGGAG